>BGPR01017120.1:1239-33201 GCA_013235015.1 Araneus ventricosus
GAACGGTAACGGGCTATTTTTCCTTAGAATAAGTTATCGTCGAAATGAAATTTAAATTATGTATTTAATTTATAGGCTTTCGTGAGTATTCAGGATATTCAACTTTCATAAAATTCAGTATTACTTTCGAAGATTCAATTTTAAAAAATATCAATTTATGCAGGAACCCTCTTCAGCTTGTCTCTCTTAGAGAACAGAAGCAATTCAGTTCGCACAATGCCGACATCTTTCTGAGTACTAAAGGCACTGAACTGGAATTTTTATATAAGTCACCCTATATATCTGGCTCCGAAATTCTGAAAGAACAATTACGCTATGTTTCGCACATGCGCAGTAAAAAATTATTGACGACAAATGCTTATATTTCCTGTAATATTGAACTGTTTTTATTCAAATTTTAATACAATGCTTCTTTTACATATTGTTCTCCTGTTTACCATCATTCCTGATTATTACTAAGATTAATTAATAGCCTGTATATTGAGAGAAACTATCATTAAAATTCCTATGTAAGAAATTGACTATGGTCAAACAAAATGTAGCGTATTTTTAGTTTTTTATAAAATTTAGGATATCCCCCTTTGAAAAAGATGATTATTCTGCTGTACATTAATTAAATCGCTGGGAGAAATACGTGTACGATCAATGCAAATCGTTATTGGGAGACTCTAAGAAAACTACGGCGAGCCATCCAAAACAGGAGGCGAGGAATGCTTTTTGGAGGAATTGTGCTTCTTCACGACAATGCCCGCCCTCACACTGCTGCTGCAACTCAAGAATTGCTGGATCAGTTCGGGTAGGAAATTTTTGATCAGCCGCCCTATAGTCCGGATCTTGCTCCTAGCAATTTCCGTCTTTTCCTTAAGATGAAAGAGTTTCTGGGCGGTAAACGTTTTGGAAGTGATGAAGAGTTGGAGAATGCGGTGACCACCTGGCTTAATGAACTGGCGGTAGAAGTGTATGACATGGGAATTTTGAAGCTCATGGACAGATACGACAAACGTTTAAATATAAGAGGTGATTATGTAGAGAAGTGAAGGAAGCTTCCGGTATCTAACAGAATTGTTTTTTCCAATAAATATTGTGTTCTTCATATTTTATAACTAAACGGTCTTTATTTTCTGGATGACCCTCGTACATTGTTTGAATTAAGTGATTTTTAGATGTTTCATTTTATTAAGGTAATGTTGCTATTTACAGCTTATTTTTTAAAAATGGATGCCTGTCCAAGAAACAGCTTAAGCTCTTCTGCATGGCAAGCAACAGGTCCAGGCATCGCCAAGAACCTAAGAGGTAAGAACTTAACGCAAACTTCTGAGTCCTCATTCTGGTATACTGGTAGAAGAAGACTAGGCACTTATGATAGTATGATTAATATTTAACTATGAAAAGTAGTTTAATTTAGTGTTGACATACTAAAAGAAATACGCTATGAGTTTAAAGATTTTCACTTTTCCCATTTCCTGGAAATCTCCTGGGACATATGTTCCAATCGTATAGTCGGCTGGGACTATTCCAGTAAAACATCTGTAGAATTCTCTTTCCTGCCATAAGATTAGCATTTCAGGGAGCAACTTTACAGCTTCGTAACAATAATCTTGTTACAAAAACAACAAAAATATAAATCAGCCATTTGCAATCTGAGAGTGTTTCCGAGTTTCTTTAATCATAATACTCTTCCCTAATTCTTTAAGGGGACACATTACCTTCGGATTTTTTTTAATTTGAAGTATTATTGAAAAAGTTTTCATACTATTAAAACGTAACAATCATATAAAGTCATCTTAAAGAGAAAAATTCATTTTGATCTGCTTGTTAACTTGAAATTTAAATTTTTTAAAGAAAAATTCGATTTTTTTAAATTCCCTAGTATTCCCTACTTTTGCTTCAAATTTTATTTGAAGATTCACTGCAATATATTACTTAAAACTGTGCATGTATTTTACAGTGCATCTAATATTCGCTTAAATATAGATTTTTTACGCTTTTATGTGGTTAAAACTAAGGAAATTTAGCACTACCTCAATTTATATCTTGTATATAAAATAAACTAAGCAACTGGATACTTATTGCATACACAGTTTTATCAAATGCACAACGATAATCAAGTACAAAAAATTTGAAAGCTTTATCTGAAACAGGAAAAAAGCCTTAGCATTTTGAAAGCATGAAAGTGACGAAAAGTCCGATAAGGAGAAAAAGACAGTTAAAGTTGTCATTTGCGCATAATTATCATTGGTCATCGTAAATAAAAAAAACTATATCTTCTGTAATATTAAATGTGCAAATTTGAAATTTTGATACATTAAGTAGAAAGATAAGATCAACAAAATAAGTCAATAAAATAAAAATTGATACTTCGACCATTTTTGGAGTAATGTGTCCCCTTAACAACACTGAAAAGATAAAAACCCAAATAAAAGTGGTATTTATTTACTAATAGGGAATGAAGTCTAATCTCCGGGATGTAAATGTCCATTATGGTCCAAAGGGTTAAAGCAGTCACTGAGTTAGATGAAAAAGATGCCAAAGATGTATTGCATGGAACCTTGGCTAGCTCGAACGTATTTTAATCATTACATAAGTAGATTAAGATACATTAAGTAGAAAGATAAGATCAACAAAATAAGCCAATAAAATAAAAATTGATACTTTGGCCATTTTTGGGGTGATGATAATAACTTAATAATTTTGCTTTCAGAACTCCCCTTGTTTAAAGCGTCTGTAGTGAAAATAGTTAAATTATGTTGCCAAATAATACATGTGTTCTCTATATTTCTGGCACTTTGGAAGGAAACTAAATTGTGATGAATTAACTCGAAAATGCTATACTTTTGTGCCTTTATCTGTCCAAGCAAAATATATACTATTACTGAAGTTAAGAACAAAAGTTTTTTTATCTACAAAATATGGTTCAATAAAATATGATATTTTTTATGCACAGAATATTTTTGGAAATTTGGGAGTTTATCCGGAACTGTAAATTAGCAGGAATCTCCGAAATTATATCCCGATGGCGAGCAAATAATATTTGTTTTCCCTGTTTATAACTTTTATTTGCAGCCTCTATAAATAATTCTTCATAACCTATAATAAACATTATCGCATATAATCTCATTTCAAGACTTTTATTTAAAATTCATATCTTGTCTTATCCCCCCGCCCTGATAAAAACAGCTAGTAATTTCTTTTTAATCTTAGAAAGCAACTAGTATTTTGATCTAAATATCTAATATTTTCATTCCGCATAACTCCGCCAACCACTTCTTTCCGCAATCTAAACAACCGAGAAAGAATATAAAGGAATTATATTCCTTTCCTTGCAGTCTTTCTGCTCCTCCTTCTGGTTTTCTTTTTTGCCCTTTAATTAGGTACAGTGCACTCCCGATTATCCGGTTAATCACCGGGAGGGATCGCACGAACAATCGAAAAACACGGATAATCCGAAAACTCATATTTATTTAAGAAAAAATCAACATCAGTACAAACTTTACTTACATTTGCATACTGTATAACATCAAACTAGGGATTTTCCTTTAAACATTTACTGCTTTAAAAAATCTGTTATGCGTCTTTGTTTCTGCTGTTTGTTCATCTCTTGTCGTATATCGACACACATTTTACGAACCGCAGTAATGTCACCGTAATCAAATCCTCTTTGTCCCATATAATCTAACAAAGTTTCCACAGATTGTAGAGCAGCAGAATGAGAAATTGTATTTCCCTCATTTAGTACATCTTCTGCATCAGTACTATCTGATTCTCCATTATCAAGTTTTTGAAGGATTTATAATTTTTGTTTAACATTTAAAACGTTTCGTTTTACACCACTCATTTTTACCAGTAAGAAATTTCACGCTACTAACTGACGATAAGCAAGACGCAAAAACTAAAGGAACACGTGCGACAGTGAGAGAAGACGAGGAAGTTAAAGAATGACGTATCAAGGAGAAGCGTGTTCGTACGAGAACGAGCTAGCAGGAAGTGGACGATTCATTTCTCGGAAAATTAGGGGTTGAACCGGTAGAGATTGCACGTGGAGGAAGAAAAACACTATTCTCTAGCCTCTGCCGTCACGGCTCACTAGTTTCAAGGAATGAATCTCTCGATCGAACATCAACATCGATTTTACATGCGTGATAAGCGTGAAAATGTTTCTCTTTAAATTTTTTTTGCGAGTCCGAAATAAGCACGGATAATCCGATCACGGTTAATAGAGAGTATACTGTATTTTAAACCTTCTTATCTTCTCAATTAGGTGGAAAATTTTTCTACTACTGGAGCGCCATCTGCGTTTGAACTACGTATTCTAAAATAAACTATTGAATGAATAAATAATTTTTTTCTATTTTTTGTTTTAATGTTTAAGCATGTTTATAACTAAGCTATTTTTAAATAGATGCCCTAGAGCTAGCCTCGGATGCAAGTGTGATGTGTGTTGAACAAGCGCCAAAGAAGTTGACAACTGAAGCTGTTTATATGACGTACTTATTACCATTTTCACAGACTTTTTAAATTTATTTATGGTTTTTAAATGGTAGGTTTTTATAGCCATATTCATGAAAAATGTTCTTTTTTTAATTAGGTTTGTCCTTCTGGCTTTCGTAGTATTTGCACTGATAGGCAGCTCAATAGATGCTTATGAAAAATTCCTTAAAGCACCTACGAAGAAAAAACTATCAGATGTGCCGAAGAAAAGACCCTTAATTGGAGTTCCAAGCTCGAAAGATGAAAAGTTGTTAGCTGAAACATCAGGTATGTCATGAAAAATAAACATGATGTCCTTGCATTCCTGCAACAAACCTGTGGGAGTGGCCTCCCCTAAACTTTCTTGCATACTGCTCAAAAATTTGTCATTTCCCCTCCCCTTGCGTGGATAAAAAAAAAAAAATCGAACCTACTGTAATCAGAATATCGAATCAGAATTCGAATATCAGAAGGTTTTTCATTGCAGATTATAGTGATTGTAAAATATTTAGGTGAATAATCATATTAAAAGAGATGCCTATGTATTAAAACTTAGCAATATTTATTTCCCATCACACTCCAGAAAGCTCCGCTAATGCGAGATAGCGTAAACAAAACAGGAGATAAAACATATCTATCACAAACTTCGTCTCAAGGACAAAGTGACGTAATCCTCCCGCTTGGTACCAGTACGCATGCGCATGGAGATTAGTTTTCAAACGAATGCTTAACAAGTATGAGATTATACAAACCGACAGACAGTCAATCATTGGACGGATTTGGCCCAAAATTTTATACGGACCTACATTCATGATGATAAAACTTTGTACTAAATTTTATTCATCTAGCTATTCAAGTTTTTGAGTTATAGTGTTCACATGACTGCGGGCAGACAGACAGACTTCCCGTGGACGGAATTTTTCCAAAATTTGATAGAAACCTACAAATTATGTTTAAAGACCACATACCAAATTTCATCCCTGTATCTCTAATAGTTTTCGAGTTATCATGTTCACAGACATACAGACAGACATAATTGAAAAATTGAGTTTTTCGGAATCAGGGAGGTCTGAAACGTGGAGATTCGTCAAAAACTTGAGTTCGAATTTTTTGACGATTACAATACTTTCTCTTTGTATACTTCGCATACGAGAAAGTAAAAAGGGGATTCCTATTAGCATAGAAATATCATGAAACGTCCATAGGAATATATGAATACTGCAGATTGGTCTCCCTGAATATTCATTTATCAGATTACACGATTCCGTTTAAAAACAGGCTAGAATTGCATTTTTTTTCTATATCATTTAACTCCTCCTTCAGAAGTATATTTATTTTTTCTAGTAACACAATTTGATATTGCTAGGAAAAATAAAAATTTTTAAATGACGTCATAATTGTTTTAGAAGTCGTCAAGTTAAAAAATTTTCACTATTGTGGCAATAGTTCTGTCTTTTTCCATTCACAGATGTTCTCCGCCAAGCACATTATAATTCGTACCGAATGTTATGTGCATGCCCACATGCAACATTTGGCTCAACCAAAGTGTACGGTACGGCGCCAAACTTGGATTTTCTTTGGCGAAAAATCGTTAAATATGGTAAGCCAATAGTGGACTCTAACATGGCAAATGTGGTAACATGGCGGACGTTTGGCGAGTTTTTTATGATTTGGCGCCAGCTTGGCGAGAGATGTACCGTACACCTTTGGTTTTACCCAACATTTTTCATAATATTCCCATGTAATACCCGCCATTTTCTGTGTACTAATAGGGATGATAGCACTAGGCAAGATGAATAGTATTTGACAAATTATTCTTCACTCCAACTTCAGGTTCTGTTTTTCCGCAGAAATATCTGCCATTCTCCATACATTGTCACATATCTCAGATAGTCCTCGTGATAATTATATAATTTATTCAGACTCATTAATTTTCTTAGAATCCTTGACATCGCTCCATTGTTTCAGAAATCCATTGACTTAATATTTGTGAATTACAAGGTCGTCCTACAAGTAAGAGATTCTGTATTTTGTTCTGTTGCATGTTGGTATATATGCCAGTGAACTGGCTGATAAGTCGTCGAAGTGTGCCATCAATATTTTAAACTGTTCTGTCCCTTTCAACGACATCAAAAGGCATGTTAAAGTAAAGTCAAGCGCTCCATCGACGTTGTTGATTATTATCGTTCTGTAATTCAACCAACGAGAAGGCACGACTTGGGAAATTAAGTTCGGGATTAAACTTGATATGTTAATTATATACCTATAGGTTGTTTATCCATTAAACTGTTAAAGTGCAATGCCCAACCGATTCGGAGAAAAAAAGCACTCAACGTTTCGGTGTAGCTAATATACCAGTAAGATGTCGCAGCTGATGCGGTACTTATAGCTTTGTCAGTATAGTACTCGCTTGCAATCCTTTTAGTCAGGGTTCGATCCCGCGTCCGCTTCGTCTTTTTTCTTTTTCAAAATATTTTTTAAAAATTAATATTCAATTAAATTAAAAATTTATAAACATTTTTTATTAACATTTTAATCATTTTTAAGCATTAAATAATTTTTAATCATATGATACATGAATTGTAATCATAATTTAATTTTTAAACTGTTAAATAATCATAAAAACAGTTGTAATGGTGTCATATAATAAGCATAATTACTATTATCATTATATGTTATTAAGATTGAATGATTCCATTAAAGTAATTACAAAATTTCCGTTCTAGCTTTACGGAATCGGTTTTGATCGGGAAAAAAAGAACAGCTGTTAATCTTTTGAATATAGAGAAAGACGGTCCAAAATTTAAAATTGATTTCCTAATAGGTCTTTAAAAGAAACGTTTACTATTTATTAATTATGCAATGTGTAAAAAGATATATTTTTTATTTCCAGTGATTTTATGAGAATTATCAATTTGATTCTTGCATGTAAATAAAAATTAATAAATTTAGAAAATTTCAAAAATTTACAAATGAAAAAAATTTGCATGAAATTTTTTCAGGATGAGATAAATTATTATTATGATCTATTCAGAGCCACTGTTATTAGTTATTCTTTATCACCATTAAAGTCGTATTTATAATTAATTATTTTTTCTTCTAATAAATAATTTTTGAAAATAATTTCAAATTAAATGAACAATTTATAAATATTTAATTCAAAATATTAATCATTTGACGCAAAAATAACTGTTTATTTATCTGATACTTGAATTACAGGTATAATTTAATTTTTAAACAGTTAAATAATTATAAATACATTCTTCCCCGATCAAAACTGGTTCCTTAAAGCTAGAACAAAAATTTTGTAAGTACTTTAATGGGATCATTCAAAAATTTTAATGACATATAATGATAATAGTAATTATGCTTATTATTTAACACCATTAAAGATGTTTTTATAATTATTCAACTTTTTAAAAATTAAATTATGATTATAATTCATAGACCATATGAGTAAAATAATATTTAATGCTTAAAAATTATTAATGATTTAATAAAGGATGTTTATAAATTTTTAATTCAATCAAACATTAACTTCAAAAAATATTTTGAAAAAAGGAAAAAAATAAAAAACGGACGCGGGATCGAGAATTATCAGTCGATCAGTATAAAGATGTTTTTATGATTATTCAACTGTTTAAAAATTAAATGATTATAATTCATGAACCGTATGACTAAAATATTATTTAATGCATAAAAATGATTAATATTTTAATAAAAGATGTTTATAAATTTTTAATTAAATCAGATATTAACTTCAAAAAATATTTTGAGAAAAGGAAATGAAGCGGACGCGGGATCGAACCCTGGCCGTCTAGCATGTGAGTACTTTACTGACCAATCTATAAGCACCTCATCAACTGCTACGATTTATTGGTATATTAGCTGAGTCGAAACTTTAAGGACTATTTTCTCCTAATCGGCAGGCTATTGCACTTTAACATTTTAATGTACGAACGCCCTAAATGTATACTATTGATATATCAAGTCTCATCCCGAATTGAATTTCGCAAGTCGTACCCTCACTTGTAAGAAATTTCTAGACTAACAGCCGGAACACTTCAACATGTAATACACCTTAACTCATTCCTGGAAGTCAAATTGACACGGTGAACCTGTGACTTGGCTTCCGTGATACCTAAATTTAAATGCACTTCTGTGAAAACAGGAAACAGTAAGCGTACAAGAAACATATACACTCTATCGACAATCTCGCAGTTTGAATCCCTGATTCTGCAAAAAAGATCAATTGTACACTAGACATCTTCCAAACCATGTTACAATCTTTCTTTTGTTGATGAACGTTCTGCATCTAAGTCAAAAGGACGAACGTCACTTTGAGCATATCCTTTAAATATTTCTTTGGTTGCCATGGCATGGTAACGTAAGCATTTTACTTCGTGAAATCTGCATATGACCTTTCCACATCAGAAGAGAATGAAATCTTTAGTCCAGACACGCGGACATATTGATGCATCAGTGTTACTTTGCAAAGAACGTTACTTTTCTCTCTAAAGGAAATAATACTCGTCAAAGTACTGTTTCGCTTCCTAGTAGTACAAATTAACTGAAACCCATGATTCTTAAAAAAAAATTTTGTCTAGCCTGGCTCCTACTTTTTTGTTGTAATAGAGTTCGAGGACTTACTAAACTTTTCGT
Source organism: Araneus ventricosus (assembly GCA_013235015.1). Lineage (NCBI taxonomy): Eukaryota > Metazoa > Arthropoda > Arachnida > Araneae > Araneidae > Araneus > Araneus ventricosus. The sequence goes on from BGPR01017120.1 coordinate 10,369, forward strand.
GGCTCCTACCAGTAATTTTTACCCTAACAAATTAAACAAACAAATTTATGTATTTCTTCGCATTTTGTTTCAGTAGTAAATTTTCAAACTTTTCTAAAAATACTGTCTGTACTGAAGTTTTACGCATTCGTGTATATCTATGTATTGGTCTGGTCGTGACTATGCTTAGACCCTAATTTATACCATGAATCCGATTTATGATATCGAATTTCTTTTAAACGTACTACAAATATAGCTTGTCTTGACCTGATTTGACAGGGAAACATGAACATAGCTAAGATACATCATTACATTCGAAAAATTGAAAGCCATTAACAGAATAACGAATTTTTGATAGACTAGGGTAACATTTTCTTTATATTACGATGTTGTTTCCTTATTCGTATAGAAATGAAATAATAGATGCTTTAGAAACTTCATTTAAAATCCATCAAAAATGGGGAATTTGTTTGAAGTGTTTTCTTACAGGGTAATGAACAGAAATTATTTTACGACGATGAAAAATGTTTATGCGGGAAAATTTAGCGAGAATTCAAGAAGGGATATTTTAAGAAAATTGTCCAATTGTCTGTTAGTTCACATTGGGCATAACTAGTTTAGCCTTCAACTGCAAATTTCAATTCTTTACACTCAGTATCGAAGGACTGTTCCGTTGTGCAACAGCACAGCAGCCAAACAGAGTACGCAGCGGAAAGCTGAACACCACTACACTGCTAATAAAACGACATGCAGAGTGACAGCAATTGGATGATTATTTCCCAAATTGAACAGAAAATTTACTGATTGCAAAGCCGGAGAACATCCAAAGATCCGACGTAGAGATTATTCACTGTCGATTACCCATTGTTTCTCTCGACTCTATGAATGAACTAACCATTCCAAGGCCAGCAACAATGCCTGTAAAAAGTTACTGATTAACCAGATATGTACTTTCCATTTTCTCTTCCTCCATGTTTCCAAAACTGAATTCCAGTGGACTTCTGGGGATTGATGCAATTGGCAGTTGTTGGCAAATAAAGTGGTTGGTATGCGAGGGTCTTCTGGTGGATGTCAAAATCTCCGCCGTTGAATATCTTTTCTTCTGGACAGAATCAAAACCATACCAAAGGAAGCAATAGTTCCTCCTTTTCTGGTAGTGCAAAGAAGTCTATGAATCCATTTTGAAAAACTGGTTTAAGTATTTTAGTGATACGAATGACATCGAGTCATGTATGCGTTACTTCAATTCCTTCATTCTTCTCTAATATAAAGGATAAACACGAATGTTTAATCCTTGGACAGTATGATTGTTACCCCAAGTTTGTCGCGTACTATTCTTCCACTTCACTTCTTTAAATCAGCGATAGTACTGCTAAGAGGTCAGTCATACAACTACAACTGAAATACTAAAATTTTTACCTTTTAACCCTAAAATCAGCATTTCAATAATAAAAGAATAAAATAATTTAAGAATATAATGGCATATCTCGATACTAAAACTATTTCTGTTTTATGAGGAGGGAAAGAATCCACTTTTCCCGACAACATAACACTCTGATTTACATGTGACCGATTACGTATTAATAAATAATTTATGACATTCAAGCATGTGATTAATTTCAAGGAATTAATCACATGCCAATTATTATCCAATATTTTTATATACCAATTATATACTAATATCAATTAAAACATTTTAATACCAATTATATATCAATATTATTTTTATACCAATTCACCTTATATACCAATTATATATTAATAATTTTTACCAATATACCAATTATTTATTTACCAATTTAAAGGTTATATCTTCAGAGCACCTTGATACATTATTTTAGACTAAAACAGGAGAATTATAGTTAGCAAAATTATGCTTAAACTCAGTGTAGATTTGTGATGTTATAAAAATTGCCACTCACTTACCCATCTTTCCTTACAGGTTAGATATATTGTGTACTTGTTACAATGTTAATTGTATACATTATAATTGCAAATATCAAGTTATTAGTATTCAATAACTACTCATTTTACTACTTCCATAACAATGTTTAATTGCAAATATAGTAATATTATACAAAAAAATCTTTCTTTTTATATTCTTAGTTTGGACGAAGAATTGCAAACTGTTTCTTAGTTGTTTCAGTGTATTAAGGAATGGAAAGAGTTTGTTAAGCACTGTTTCCAAAGAACAGCATCTCAATTGTCTTGATGGAATCCGGGCCATCGGGCTTATTTTGGTCATACTAGGCCATACTTTCGGGTTTTATATCACTATTCTGAGTGAGTCACCTTCCTCTATTCATCCATAATTTTGCAATAATTGTATACAGGGTGACAATTATTGAGCTATATGAAATACAAAATAAAATTTTCAAAAACACTGAGTTCAAAAAATTTTATTCAAATTTTGAAAGTAACTGCAGATATTCAGATTTAGTTTATGGCATGTTCGATATTGTTACAAAAATCTTTCTGTGAGTGTATGGTGCAAAAAGTCCAACACGCAGGATAATGGAGAATGAAGGTTTATTCACAAATATACAGGAAAACAGGAAGCACAGGTAACAGGAAACAATAGATCTTGCGCAGATTAGCAACGTAAACAAACAACAATTCACAGGTAATAACAGTTCAGCACTCTGAGATTTAGCAACACAAACAGTCAGGAAATCACTAATAACGACAATTACAGCACTTTCAATATCGCTCAGCTCACCGGGTTCCTAACTCGCACTGCAGACGAAACTCCAAGAAGTCCCAGTCGATCAGCACGCACTACTCAAAACCGCTCGGTGTCTAATAGCTTACTAGCTCGCACAGCGGATAGGACTCCAAAGATGTTCGCACTCCACGGCGATCCCAGTCGATCAACATTCACTTTCTCCGTGATCTAAGCGCACGCCTTATATAGTTTCCCCTGGTAGGCCGTGACGTCACATGGAATCATCTAGTACATTCAAGCGTATTTCCTCTCCTAATAGAGATATCGGGAAAATTCCAGCACCTTTGAGGTACCATATTTCGTCGCCAAAGTCGCCAAATTTGTCTCCAATTCGCCAAGGTCAGGGGTCCAGGCTTGGCTGCTGCCAGTCACCCCATACTTACCCCTGTAAAACTCTCTTCCCAACCATAAGAATAACATTGCTGGGAAGCGACTTTCCGTGTTTGTAACACTATGTTTGCCATCAATGGCTATGACGTGGCCTCAGACGAAGAGAAAAATTCTTCAAAAATCGCTGAAGTGTCGAAACATTGACACTACTAGTTCTCTCGAACTTTTCAATCACATTTTTTTATTGTTATGACACTTGCACCGGTTGTCTTCAGCTTGTACTCGGTCTTCAAACTTCCTTTGGACAGCAATCAAGCTGTTATTACTCGAATAGTAGTCCTTGACGATCGATACTCGCTCAAAAACGCTGTATTTCGACATTTCCAACAAAAATTGAACAACAACAACAATAAGAGTGCGCATGTTCAAAAAGAAAATCCCAGCATGCCCTGCATTCAACCGAAAAGTTTTAACTGAATCTCGCCAACGGTTCAAAAGTTATCAAGGTTTTTTTCCATATAGCTCAACAACTGTCATCCTGTATATGCTCTGTTACTATTAATGTTTCAAGCTGATCAGAAAATTTTATAGTTGATGAAAGTAATTAATCTTCCAGCGGGCGTGAGTATGCAGGAGATATTATTTATATTTATGCAATCTGTATTTACCGGCTTCATACTAAACAAAGATTAGATAAATAAAAATTGCACTTAAATTTATAAAAGTACGATATAGGGGAAGGTGGGGTAAAACCAGGAACCTGAAACTCGAAAGCCTGTTAGAGTTAAACTACTTGACATACAGCTTGTCAAATTTTATTAAATATTCATTGTTTATCGGAGTACAGTATATCTTTCAGAAAAAGTAATAGTTTTACTATTTTTTTATCAATGATATTTCTATAAAAAAAAGTCATAACCACCCGGTTTTACCACACTAGTAGGGTAAAACCGGGTACACATATTAACTTTATGGGAAATTAGGAAAACTCGATTTTCAGTGGAAAAGTAGTAGGCATTTTTATTTTAAATGACAATTTAAGAATAGTAGTTAAAAAAAATTCACATGTAAAGTCGTTATTAAAGCACCATAGCAGCTTTCTTGGGCCCAGCTAAGACAGATTCTACATTGTATTAACCCTTCTCATTTATTTAAATTAGAAAATACATCATTAAAATATAAACAATCAACGTCTGATGTGTTTTTATAGTCCTTATCGGACGAATCATCATTAATGACTGTCCCGATCTTACGCCACTTAGAGTACCCGGTTATACCAAAAGTGCAGAGGTTATGAAAAACGAAATAGAACCGCGCAACTATTGGACTATATATAAATCCTTATTGTTTGATAGGGTAATCCTTAGTAAACTTATAATAAGCTGGACTATATAAATAGAGTTTTTATAACCATAATGATTATTAAGTAAGGATAGTTTAAAATCAAACGAACATTAGAGAGCTGACGTTTTAAAACAAATAAACCTTCACAGATATAGCGAATCCAACAGCTGCAACACGCCACTAAGACTGTTCCTTTTTCTTGACTAGTAGCGAGTAATTCAGCATCTGTCCGCTAGAAAGAACTAATAGCGCCAGAATCAAGGGTACCCGGTTTCACCCCACTCTTCCCTAAGTATGTAATACGATACACAATATAAGTATTTCTTGCATACGCTCGCCCGCTCGAAGGTTAACAATGGCATGTTCTTAAGAATGATTTTTTTTCGAAGTCAAGAAATGTTTAAAACAATTATAATGAACTTGTTTTTAATGTCTGTATGTTGTAATGTCTCTTAAATGAGGTAAACGATGTTTATTTATATGAAAAGCATTCTGTTTTACATGAAACCTATCCATCTACTAAGTGCTCCGTAATAGGCGCATTAACTCAGCATAGAGTAATTACTCACTTTCGGAGAATGTAGTGTCCAAGGAGACATTTCTATACAGCCCTTAGATTTCAAAAAATCATACTTTAAAAAAGCAATGACGTTACATCCAGTCACAAGCAAATTTTATTTAAAACACAAAAAACTGTTCTGCCTGCATGATGCAATGAGCTATAATATGAGCAAAAGTAATATAGGAGTAATTACTTTTACAATATAGTAGGTAATATATGAGTAAAAGTTCAAAATGTCCGCCTTGCATGTCAAGGCGTAGAAAGGAATTGCGGTATGCAGAGTTTACGCGTTAAATACAGAACACTCAGAATATTAAATTAATATCTCGCAGATATAAGGCTGCAATTTGGTATGCCTTATCGTCCTTTTGCATGTTGGCAGAAGGTGTCTGTTATATTTTTTTTCTTACAGAAATAGTCCATCGCAATTAGACCAAAAAATAGCAAATAAAAGAACAAATTTATAAATTTATTAAACTTGGTCAAATACTTCTTTGACCTCGAGGATATGAGAACAGAAAAGTTTCCGTCTCTCAGGGAGAGCTTCTCCCTTCTCTCCTTGAGCCTCCCCAATGCAACACTGAAAGCGCCAAACCGTAAAACGCATGCATTTTGCTTATAAAACCAAGCTACAGTTATGATTTTTTGTAAACATAGGTTATTCATTTTTCTATAAATTATTATATTAGATTTCAGCTTGTAACTGGCATAGTTTTCTTGCAATAATATATTTTATTAAATAATAAATTACCAATAAAATATTTAATCTTTTCTTACGATAATTTTTTATTAAAATCAAGCAGTTTTAAGCTACTAAATTTGAAATGCATAAAAAAGAAATGATATTTTGTAAAAATTTGATATACCGTGATCTTTTATTTTTTGTTTAGTCAGTACTGCTCTAGAAAGTCTATGTGACTTAGATTATCTTTTTTTTTGCTTCTCAGCATTTTTTGTTTGCATTTTGAAAGAGAAAGCAGAGCAAGGAAGTTTAGAACTCAAGTTTACTTCACTCCAAACAATACATATCTTCTCTGTACTGAAAATCAGGAACATAATCAAAAGTTAAGAATTTAAAAGTATTGAAAATGTGAAAAAAATGTTTACGCTGTATTTCAATATAAATTATTTCATTTAAAAATGCTGCAGTCATTAAAATTGTTTCTTCCTAGCTAATAGTGTTCCTTAAACAGAGATAGCTCAACTATCGATAGTGCAATCAATAATTTTCCCAGACTATCGATATCATCGGTAGTTTTCTCCCCGGAAATACTATCAATAGGTATTATTCCAGTCGATAGTTTTGAAACTATCGATAGTATTGATAGTTCCAGTCGATAGTTTTGAAACTATCGATAGTATTGATAGTTCCAGTTGATAGTTTTGAAACTATCGACTGAAATTGCGCCTATCGATAGTATTGATAGTTCCAGTTGATAGTTTTGAAACTATCGACTGAAATTGCGCCTATCGATAGTATCGCTCGGGAGAAAAATATCGATATTATTTTGAGAAAGTCGATACTATCGATTGTTTCAGTCGATAGCTCCGAAAACCGATACTATCGACTTGGCTTCGATAGTATCGATAGTCTATCGATGTTTAAGGAACACTACTAGCTAATGCAGAAAATATAATTGTTCAGACCTTTACAGTAAAATATCATTATCTTCTTCTTCATTGATGGAGGCGCTTTTATTCATAGTGTAGTATGCCCACAGTAAGGAACCTCTGGTGATGTTTACACCACCTACATATCTTAAATCAAGAAACTTTAAGCGATCAAGTAACAGTTGTTTTCGACTCATACACCGAAAGTAGTATTAGCGCCAAGGTTGTAGAACGCCACAGGCGCTTCAAGAGAAATAATACGTAATTAGTTCTCGTTCTCGTTGACCAATAAAGAGCGTTTCATTTTGCAGCTAGATAGCCATCTGGGGATCGCATGTTTACAGCGATAGAAAATGCAGATGTACTTAGTGGACATAACTCGAAAGAGATAAATGAGAAGAATAGCAAGCGAGTTGTTGTAGTTGGCCAAGATATTGATCTTCCTGTTTAACTCACTGCTTTTACTCCAGACGATATGGATTTCCTCATGTTCAAACAAGGTAAAGGTAACGTCAAAGATACGTTTTACTGATTTAAAGATCTGAAGATTTATTTTAAGATTAATTTAGATTTATTTTTAAGATTATTAGAAGATTAATTTTGTGACCTACTGCAAAAATTTTATTATGTTCCTTCATACGATTTAGTGGTCGTGGCTCAAGTTTATGTTTCTATGGGAAGAGGAAACTGCAGACAGTGCAATTATTCAATCACAGTGAATACCTGTAAGATATACTTGAAAATTTCAAAGGCTCTAATTTACTTCTACATATGATGACATCGAACACGCAGAGAGATATTCAACATCGCAGTGTACAACATGAAAAAAGAAGGAAGCACTCTGAATAAGATTAGATATGACTGATTTACTTAACTAGTAGGTCAAGCGAGCGCTGGAGTTGTCCTTTCCAAGCTGCCTCCAGCCACAAAAGTTACACTTCAATTGCACATCCATGGATGTTACTGAAAGAATCGTTGACACTCATATTCACTACTAAAGAACAAGCGCTGATAAAAAATACTGTCTTTGATAACTTGTGTCAATGGCCAATCCAGAATTCATGTCTGGGGGGGGGGGCGGGGGTCATAAAATTTTTGCATCGTCATGATGAATGTCAAACCTCATGGCTTGTGTAAACCAGAACACCTTAACTTTACAGACTTTACTCACCTGACAATAAAAATTATGGAAAACAGTACAATTCTTTCAATAATTCAATAAAAAATACAATGAAATAACTACAAAAAAATGTCTTCGACCGCGTCAACGCTACAAGTACAAGTGGAATGACTAGAAAAGTAGGAAAATTTTCGATCCCGTAAGCTAGAAATCAATGTTGTTACGGTTTTTTTTAAGGGGAAATTAAGAACAAGCAGTTGTATGACTTTAAATAAATTCTGGTTTAGCTCTTGGAGGGGCTGCAGCCTCGTAGCCACCACCCTGGATTCGCCTCTGTGTGGATTTAATAAATGTTGTGGAAAGAAATACTAGTGTGTGATAGCTCGCTAACTACCGTTGCTCTAGTATGTGCTAGAACTGCCAAGGCCAAAATTGTGCTCAGACCGAAGCTGTACCAAGTCCATTATCAAATAAGAGGATAATGATATTATACAGTAAAGCCAGAACAATTACATTATTCCGCATTAACTAATTAGAAACAATGTAAATGACTACAGTATTTTTAAATGATATAATTTGTATTGAAATGTAGCGTAAAAGATTTTTAACATTGTCTTTACTTTTTAATTCTTAACTTTTGATTATGTTCTAGATTTTCAGTCTACAGAAGTTTATGTATTCTTTGGTGTATAGTAAAGCGTGGGTTTTAAACTTCCTTACTTTGTTTTCCCTTCTAAAATGAAATGCATAGGAATAAGAAAAACATAGGCTAAGTCACATAGGCTTTCAAAAGCAGCAATGGTAAAATAAAAAATAAAACAGCACGGTATTTCAAATGTTTAACTAAATAATATTTCTTTCATATACATTTCAAATTTGGTAGTTTAATAACTGGCTGATTTTGATAAAAAAATTATCGTGAAAGAAGGTTAAATACTTTATGGGTATTTTTATATATTTTCTTAATAATATATATTATTACAAGAAAACTAGGCCAGATACAAGCTCAAATCTAATGTAATAATATATATAAAAATTAATTGGCTATATTTAGAAAAAAATCATAGTTGTAGCTTATTTTATAAGCAAGATGCAAGCGTTTTATGGTTTGGAGATTTCGAAATTTCAGGGGGAGTTTGGAGAGAATCCCCCCCTCCCACGAAGGGTGGAAACCTTTCGGTTCTCATATTCTCGAGGTCAAAGGAATATTTGACCAAAGTTTAAAAACTTTATAAATATTTTTTCTCCTATTTTTCCTAATTGCAATGGACTAAAAGGAAGGTGGAAAAATCATGGCAGTATGGCTGGGATTATTCGTCTGTTAAATCAAGCAAGTCAAATTGAAATATTAATTCAAATTAAATAAGCAAAGTCTAAGCTTATGTAGGCACCAAATAGAACTTGAGATTTTGTAACATTGTATGTATATTTTGAAAGTAGATATACACACAAATAGAACGAATTAAAAGAAAAAGTTAATTTGTTCTTTCCTTAGAGTAAGTACCCCTTGTCTGACCCATTATTAGTTAATAAAGTAGTTAGTATGATGCTCGAAGGCCTATTTTATGGCCAGGAGAGAACTGACGTTTACAGACAAGCTAATTTGACAGGAAAAGGCATGCACTCTACGCTTTTATTAGATCTGCTCAGACTGACATAAACAAAAAAATGTGATGAGTATGCGCAGAATACATGTCAGTGCTTCTCTTTCCATCATTGTGTGTCCCTATAACTTTAAAAGACGGATACACCTCCGAAAAAATTTTACTACTTATAGCTATCCCATTTTGTGCCTCGGAAAATTTGCTGAATGTGCAGTTCTTATTTATGATTGATTAATGGAAGTTAACAGCTCTAAAGTATTAACTACGTTGAATAAAAATTAATAGTGCTAGTGATACAGTGGAGCTTGAATTATTCGAAGCTGAAAGGACCCAGTTAAAAATAAGATTCATCAAAAAATTCGAATAAAAAATTGAGTGAAAAAATGAGTATATTAAGAAAAAACAACAATTAAACTAAAAATGTCAGTAAAGATAAAGTTTTAATATTTTAATGTTTTATAATAAATAATACATAATTAATAAATAATTTTAATGAATAACGTGACAATAATTATAATTAAAAAAAATTGTAATTTTAAAGATAATCATTTCATTAAATAAGCAAATAATTTTAATTATCAAATAGTATACGGCTTTCTCTTAATGCACACGCTTGACGTGAACAATAAAACATCAAAATAAACAGCACAATTCACCAATTTATGCCTAACGTAATCAAAGGTTTTTAAAAAGTTTTTTATTACATTCTTGATTGAATACATTGAATAGCAGTAAAGTCCAAAAATGAAATTCCGGCCTTAAAAATTTTTCACGCACCGTCCTTGATAATACAACGTTTGGACGTGCAAACCAAAACAATTCAGAAACAACTATGGCTTTGATTCCTATCATCTAAAATAAATTAGAATAGTAGACGATATTTTAAAATTAAAAGAAAATTCAAGGGACCCGAGATAAATTCGAATTTTAAAAAATTATAATTAGATAAGTACCGCTGCAAAGCCAAGAAATTTTTGAATATAAAAGAAAAATTATTTTGAAATTTTCGTTGTGGTTAAAAGCGGCGATTAAATTAATAAGATTTGTTAGTCAGGAAAGTATATTGATATTGTAGCGGATCGTCTTGTGGGTGTACGTGAATGCAGGCCAATAAGCAGGATTAAAAAATTAAAGGTGTTTATTTTTACAAATATTCTAAGAAAAGAATCGTAGCACAAGTATTAAAACAGCACTTGTAAAAATTCAAAATAGAGATTACCAATAAATCTTAACACAGCGCTTAAATCTTATCTCTTATCAGCTCACCAGCTTGCTTGCTGATCAAAATCCAACTAACTCCTCTTGACTTCAGAGCTTGTTTTTATACTTTTTCAACAGGAAGTGACGTCATTACGAAGGGAGTGACGTAATCTCCAGAAAGTTAATGAAGCTAGTAGAAATAGGTTGACAGTTCAAGGTCTTTCTAGAAAATTCTTTTTGTCCCCAATGTCGCCAAATCTGTCGCCAAGATTAGAATCTTAGGGAAACAACTTTATAGATTTGTAACAATAGCTTGCGTTTTCACTCTCAAAACGTCAGTTACAATTCTATTGTCTGATAAGGTATCGATCCTGTCATCTCTTGCACATATAAATTCAATGCATAGCATGAAATAATTAGAAATTTTGTATTTAGTTTTCATTTGTTATGTAATAAATCTCAAATTTCTGACTCCTATTTAATCCTATCGTCCTTGTTGGCAGAAAATACGCAAGAAAACTTGCTTGAATCCCTTAATACAAACGCTTATGCGAAAGGAATTTTGGCAGTGGATGCATTTTTTCTACTCAGGTAAGATATCATTTTGATTGTATACATTAAATTCTAGAAAATTGTTGTTGATTTTCTAATATAATTTTTAAGTGTAAATTTAGTAAATTACCTAACAATAAAACTTTCCAGTCTGAAAAAATGAAGTATTCAATTCGTCTTCGCGGAATTACATTTTCAATTTTTTAAGTATATAGATAAATTAAAATTTGTCTTGAAATTTCCACCATAGAACAAAGTTTAAACAACAGTAAAATCCTGTTTAACATCGCTGATGCTTTGATCAAAAGAAAGACCTTGACCTGCCGCTTGATATGCGGCAAAAACTGAACCGCCCCGGTGGCCGGAAAGGTTCTACTTTCGAAACCCGATCCCATCGAAGAACCCCGGCCTGGAGCGCGTTAAATCCATAGGGGTCAAATGCCCTCCCGCTGATGATTTAATTATTGTACAGAGTGTTCGAGGAAGATCTTTATTATTCTGAAAATTATTAACAAAAATACGAAAATGTGAAACAAAATGCAGTTCGCAGCAAAATAATGCGAAATTCTAAATTTTTTTTCCTGTACAATACATTCAGTGTAACTCTACGTGAGCACCTTTAACAGCGCGAAACATGGCCAGTCTGTATTTGATTTCCGGCAATTGTTTCTTTAACGTTTCCTGTGTCTTTTAAATCCATGCCTAAATTGAAGGCACACTGGGCAGACTTCTATAGTACATCAGGTGTCGCTTTCTTTGCACGGTTTTGGTGATTTTGTTTCCGCTAATTACAATACACAATGCACTTTCTCCTGAGTGATAACCATTTTCTTTTCTTATAAAAAAAAATCATCGCCATTTACCGCCGATTATTGATACTAGAAAAAAAACAGTTGGATTTCTTCATTGTTTTGCCGCAAACTGCATTTCATTTCTGATTTGAACACGCTTTTATTTTACTTTACTTGTTTCGTATGTGTAAAGACTGAATTTTGTAATCGATATTTTAGTTACTTCCTGATGTGCTAGATTTCTAAAATTCTGTATTGCTATGTATCCACGGTGACAATACATCATTTTAATATTTTCAGAACGTATTGAAAGCTTCCCTTTTCAACCATTATTGCAAGAGGTTTATCTTAGGGTTTCTCATAAGCCAAGATGTAATTAGCATTTTATTTTATTTAACACCCACTCTTTCTTATATGCAATTAGGTTGGGACATATCTGCATATCCGAAAGAGTGCATAGTGGCGGATTTGCATACATTTAATTTATCCACCATCGTTTCATGGTGACTTTTGTCGAATGTCTATTTCGACGAACACAGATTTCAGTGATGTATTGCCAACGAAAAAATAAATTTGTTCTGAAATAAAATACTGATATGGTTTATGGTAGACTCATTCGACAGCTGATAGAATGGACAAGTTTTTGGTAAATTTGACAGATTTTAGCTTGAAGGGTGTTTGCGGTATTCCATATTTAAGATTTTGGCGACAATTCAATTTTGCATTTCGCCAACGTTTCGGCACTTGTAACCCGGCTTTAAATCCAGGTACTTGGATGAAAATGTTGTCATATTAAAGCATTTTAACTGCTCTTTCAGAATATGTACTTTTTTAAATGTAGATATGTCAAAAACGTTTTAAATTTGGATTTTTTCACGATTTTTAGCTAAATCATTTTATCCACCATTACTTGCAAACGGTTAGGAATGGAACAGAGTTGCTATAGTGTTTTATGATGCCATGGGATCTTCTGTCATCTTCTTCCTTTTGGCAGAATAGGTCAAACTCTTCGCATGTTGTTTCTCATGCAACTGCGTTGTTGTGTCACTGTGGATTTTTATTCCATTACACCTATATTGTACACTTTAACGGATGTACACTTTTCTCTTACTTAGTTCGCTGACAAAGAGCCCCCTGTAGCGACACCAAAAGGCCTCCACGGCTCATTTTTAAAAAGGAATGAAGCACATCTATAATTTTTAATGGAGAATATTTTTCAATATTGCTGATTTGTCTATAATGGATTGCTACGGTATGGTATTCTTTAATGTCACAAGGTCCAGTCTAGGAAAAGCTGAGCAAACATAAGACTTGTTAACACATTAACGCCCAAATTAATTTAAAGCATATATTTCAATAAATTTTGTTTAAAACACCAAGATTAAGTTAAATGTGAAATAAAATAAAGATCTCAGAAAAAATTGTTTTCTTTTATTCTTATTTTTTGAAAACAATATTTAAAAAATCGGTAAAAAATCATTTTTCAATTTTTTAACATAAATATTAAAGATTTTAAAAATATAATAAAATAACAAAAATTTAAAATAATTTTATAATTTTTGCATTAATTCAAAAATAAATCAAAATAAAATTCAAAAGATTTCAAAATGCCGAAGTTCTGACTTCATTATCTGGCTAACTGGTGGCATATGCCTGTTGAAAACTGTTTAGAAGATTCGTAATAATTATTGATTTCATAGACAAATCAAAAATGAAATAATAGAATGCATTCGGTTTATCCACGGAAGCGAAACTGTCCTATAAATAGGACGCTGGGCGCTAAGATCATCAACGATATAAACAGTTTTAAGAGGAACATGATTCTACAGTATGAAAATAAAATCTAGGTCAGTAGTTGAAAACAAGATCTAATTAAAACGAATTGGGACATAATTAATATATTGAAGGTTGAGATACTGGTAAAATACTATGGGTTTTAGAAATTTAAAAAGTTTATGGTGCGGTTTTTCATCTACCAAGTTTAAAATAGGTGAGGGAAAGTATGTCCAACGATGAAAGGTAAAATTAGGATACTCAAGATAGAATGTAGGCAACAGAATTGGCTACAACGTAGTTAGTACAAGTGGGAGCCACAGTCACATTGACCACGCCACATTTAGTAAAAATATATTGCTAATACACTCAAAACCAACAAGACATTGTACGTTGAATTCATGTCAAAGTCCGTTTAACCCTATTTTTGGGACATTTCGGTGATATCCAGTTTTGAAATCCAACTAATCGATCAATCATGTCACAATAACATTATTCCAAAATAAACTATTTCGTTACGATCTTTTTTAGACAAATAATAGAAAACAAAAAACAGAAAATATACAGAAGAAACAGAAGAAGTAAACGATAGCGATATCAATACACCTTTTAGCGCGCCCAACGCAGCAGAATCCAGTGATTGCATCGACAAAATTGTCGTACAATTAACCAACAAATCACTTTAGAATTAAAACAACAAAAAAATTTCTAAAAATTAAAATAATTTAAACACATAAAAGAAAACAATTAGAAAATAAAAGAAAATACAATCAAAATGGAAGAAAACAAAAGTTTTAATTAATTTTTAATATTTTTTGTTAAATTTTATGAATTATAACTGCTTTTTTAGACACGTTATAATTTCCAGTTCATTAGCATAGAAATGTTATAACTTTATTTTCTCGGATAATTCAGGTTAAAACACTTTTTATCAATAGAAATTTAATACGTGTCTTAAAAGCAATCATAAAGATTTTGAATAAAACTTTCAAATAACCCTTAATCAGTAGCAGCATTCTGATTGTAAAAATTAATTTATATTTTTATAAACTGTTTATTGAAAATGAAATATAAACTTAGGTTTAAAAAAATTATTTGGTTTTTGAACATTCTTTTATTGTTAAGAAGAGATATGATATATTTTTAGAAATAATTCCCTAATTTTTCCAGCACCTATTGATCAAGCAACGATTTCCAAAATCTATACAAAAAAATCATAATTAAAGTTTCCTCAGTCATTAATAACCCTATTAGTACACAGTAAATGGCCAATATTGCAGGAGAATGCACGAGTTGTAAGCACAAATTCAAAATTGTGGAATGTTGCATACGGGCATGCACAAAACATTCGGAACGAATTATAAATTGATAGAAGGAGAACATTTGTGAATGGAAAAGGACAATTGGTTGCTTCTAAAAAATAATGTCGTAAGGTTTAAAATTTGAATTTTTCCTAATAATATCAAAAACTGTGTTATCTGAAACAACGAAAATACTTCCGAAGGACGGGTTAATTGATTTATATCAATAAAATTGTAATTATACCCTTTGTTTAAACAAAATGGCGTTATCTGATGAATGAATACAGGGGAGACCAATTTGCAGTATTCAAATATTTCTGAGATTAATCGCTCCCCTAATTTTTTGGGGAAAAAATAGTTTTTATTTCATTTTAGCTACCTAAAAGAAGGAATTTTAGAAAGCAATAGTATCCGGGAAAGCTAGCTAATTTTGCAACAGTTTTTTTAAATTTGTTGTCGACAGCCTATACTCCCGAGTACTTCCAGATATCTATAAATTTTTTTGTCTACTTTTCCACCCAATCGCAGCCACTGCATACTACGGAAATTTTACAATATTGCTGAGCTAATAAAAATTATTCTCTTGTAATAAATAGTTAAGAACTTCCTTTCTTTTATAGTGGAGTTTTGAATGGATACACAGTTTCTTGTCAATATGATGAAGATAACAGAAAGATATCATGGCTGTCATTTCCTCTCCGCAGATTTATCAAGTATGTGCATATCCCACATATTATTTAATCCCAATAAATGTCCTGAATTTTATTTTTATCATTTTTACTAACAAAAATTTACTTATTGTATAATTTAGCAGGGAATAAAGCTAAAGAGACATTTTTGGAATTAAAAACCAGTTTTTATTTTCTTTTATTATTTACCAATTGTGATTTTCTTTTTGTGTGTGTTTCTATGTTGATCTACACTATTCTGAAAATACCGTCGTTTCTTTTATTTTTCTTGCGGCATGTTATTTTGCTTTGAATTCTCTGCTATCTGAACAGATGACACCTTCAGTTTGGGGATGTATTGTTTTATGGATCAGCTAAGAGTCTATAAAGCACTTGCTTATGTGTGTGTTTTATGGACACGCGTCCATAAAACACTTGAGATCTTTAACCCCTTAACATACAATGACCACTCTGACACGCGCATCCAATTACAGAAGTTTTGCTATTGAAATCCGTATTTAACACTCTGACTCCTAAGCCGGCCATAACCGGCCATGTAACTTCTATACTAGTGGGGCGGATTTCGGCCGGTTGCTGTTCGGAATGGGGGGGAGAAGGCACTTGGGCGTGTGGTCATTAAAGGGACCCTTAGGGGAGAGAGGAGAAATGAAAGGTCTGCCATTCATATCTCCCACCACCGTAGTGAGGATAAAAGGGGGAACGGGGCTGACGAATCCATACCACAGATCAATTAGTAAGTGTTATGTGGTTTACTTGATGAATTGATTACTTAAACACATAAACTGTTAAATTGTTAACTTGATATTTAAACACATAAATTGTTAACTTGATATTATACAATATAATATATAAACACTTAAATATATAAAACTGCAGTTCATTAGATTAAAAAAATGCATTTGTTGAATTAATTCGTTCATATATATATGTAGAAACTAACTTTAGCATTTTTGTTCATTTAAAATTGTAAGAGATGGCACCACTAATAAAATCGTCTGTTTTATGGCGAAGTGACGTCACGTCACGCGGCGGGAATTAAATCAGTTCGATGTTGGATTTTCACCGAAGCGGTCGTTATAATTTAGGCTCTCCGTTTTCTGAGCGAAAGTAAATTATGAATTAGCCTGGTGCTATCTCGGAGGTGAAAATGCTCTTATGTTTAATGTTTTAACCCCTTTGTAAATAGTTAAATGTTTTAATTGTGTTTAAATAATAAATTAGTTGATTTTAACTCTCTCTTTTCATTTTGCATCAAATTAGAACTTTTATCCCCTAGACACCTTTCCTACAAATATATATATATATATATATATATATATATATTAATATCTTTTTTACTAAAAATAAAAGCAAAGGAAAGATATCATGCATAAATATAAAAAAAAGGAAGAGTTAACAATGTCAGACATGAATGCAAAAAAAATTACTCATGCAAAAAAGGAACTAAAAGATTTATTTATATTGATACACAAAAACAATAATTGACATTAATTTATATATATCTAGACTACATATAATCAGGGGCCCCTTTTCTTAAACTAATAATGTTGATCAACATTCGCGAAAAAAAAAACACATATTGTATTAACCTAGAAACTCAAAAAGTCCGAGAAATCTTTTTAATATAGTCCTGAAGTTTCCTCTCTTTTTTTCTATGGAAAGGGGATAAGAATTGGATGCAAAAATTGTTGTCCGCCATGAAATACGTAAAAAATATATTGATAAAGGAAAAGGTCTTATCTGTTCGGTCCCTGCGATCTCCAAAATGGTCGGATTCCTCCTCCGTCAATTTTTTTTTCCATCACACAAGTCCGCTCCTTATTCTACAATCCAGACGGGGGACATTACACGAGAGAGCATTTTTAGACTCTTTCTCGTGCAAAACACTGAGCAAAAAGAACACAATTCGAACCGTCCACACCGGAACGAAGTATATGCACCATTTTTTTCTTTCTTCCGATCATCCAGCAGCTCGTCTCGAGTCTCGAATAATCTTTCTTCAAGTGAAGGGATCTAACCCCTCTTCACATCATGGCCTTGTGTCACAGAAAAAACAACGCCTGATTGGACGCGCTTGTTGTCAGGCGCTATTTCAGAGTGACCTTATAGCCTCCCCCGCTCGTAATGAGGGGAGAAAGTGACCTTTTAACTGTCCTCCTGCACGTAGGCACTCGACAATCTTGCACCAAGGAAGCGAAAAAGGAAAAAAGAACATTTCTTGTAGCAGACAATACTATAGTAAGCAAACCTCCGTATACAACTGTACTCAGATTTTGAGAGCTCTTAGTAGTCAGAGGGTTAAGTCAACGTAACAATTAATTTTAAATACAAAACTCATCTGGACACGCTTAAATGCCTCAAGTATACTTTACCATCTTAAATAGATTGAAAAAAATAACAAATATTCCAAATGGGTGGTGGCATCTTATTGGGAGGTTAAATAAAATCGTAGGGAAATGGGTTACGAATTCCTTAAAAAATTTGTGTTTAATTATAGCTATGAATTGATTTAATTTTATATAAAAAGTTTAAAATTAAGATCGTTTGATACTCGTACTTCGCATAGAAACAACTGGTATTGGTTGACAAGGGTTCTGAAAAACAAATGAAGGTAATCTACTGTCCTTTCACATCTCCTATGTTAAATTTGCATGTATTTTGTACAATAAGAGCGTAGCCTAAGTATGGTTCTCTATGTTTTACTGCAATCCCAACTGGTTTAAAGAACTTAAACCCCAAAACAAACCAGCCAGTAACAGGTGTCGGTTTTTCTTCATTTATATGCCCTGATGGTGCTGATATTCCAAAATATTTTACAGGCCTTTTATGGTGTGAAACAATATTTTTCCATGAACTACATCGATGATATAATACAAATATCATTTGAAGAGCCGCTTCCTAGTGTTGTTAAAAATTAGCGACCTGAGTTCAGTTGTAAAGCAAGTGTTCTGATGGAAAAATATCCAACTTGTTATAATTTTTGGAATAAGCTTTAAAAATAGAGTTCTCTGGGTGATAGTATTCTTCTATAATTATTTCATAAAGCTCATAATCTTTCCTTATTTGTGGCAGCAAAATGGTTATGAAGATTTTTTCTTTTATTTTGCAATCGAAATTATTGAAGAAACGTAAACAGACAAAACTAAAACCTCTTTTTTTATCAACTTTATATTATTATCCTATTTAACTCAACTGCTTATTTTCTCACTGGCTCTTAAAAAAAATTTTTGAGATCAAACGGAAGATCTATTTGTTGCCGCAATACATTTGATGAAGATGCAACTTCTAGGCCTATGCCGAGGTCAAGTTAACTTAACGGTATATGTAGATTGTAGAGGTGATATTTACTGGTCTAGTCACCTAGGTATTAGGTACGTAGAACGATTGACACTTAAATGCTTCATATTAACTAGTACAATACTCAGATTCTCAACCTATCATGTCTGATTCCACATACAGTCGGACCTCTATTTAACGAAGTCGCTAAATCCCGAAAAAAAGTTCGTTATATGGAAAATTCGTTAAATAGGGATTGACCTTTTTAAAATACTTTAAACTACACAAAACAGATTTTAAATTCATAAACACTAAATATTATTAGAAAAGTAATTAATCACACCTTTATTTTGTAAATTAATATCTATTTGTATTATATATTTTACCATCAAAAAGAAATCTGCAAGGACAACAAGAATAAAACAAAACATTGGGAATACACTGTATTTTAAATTTTAAAAAATAATTTCATATTAAAATTAATGAATTTTAGCATTTCATCATACGAATGTTTGTTGATTTCTGCATCATGATCATTTCCATCTTCATCATCTTCGTCTCCATCGCAATTCATTGCTGTATTGTTTTTATTTTTCACACTGTCCACTTCAAAACTGCCTCATCCACATCTTCATAGACACATGCTTTTAAACGTTTTGAACAAGAATTCGATGAATCATAATTTTGTATCTTATCACGATTTTTTTATTATGGTTGATAAGCTGTTTGGAGGATTACCAAATTTTAAAGCAATATCCTTTTTTTCACGCCTTTATCCACCTCATGAAGAATTAAACTTTTTTCTCTGATGCCCAAGCACTTTCGCTTTGACATTTTCCAGCTTCAAGGTCATTGATCACCATAAAATGTGTTAAATGAAAGAATAAGTTTGCGATGTTCAGAAATATTTTGAGAAATAGGGAGAACAAAAATATTGGATAACAAGAAAAAGTTAGTTAAATAGAGAATGCACTTCGCTATTTGGAGGTTATTTTACGAAGAAATTCGCAAAATGTTCTTGGTTCCAAGAAAAAGTTCGCAAAATAGAGGTTCGTTAAATAGAGGTCCGACTGTATATAGCAGAAGTACTCCATTGTGAAAAACACAGAGCTGGTGACACAGTCAAAGAAAGACTACTACATAACAAAGTAACAAATTTAATAAAACAACAACTAAATTAAAATCCTAAATTAAATCATAACATCATTAACCACGCTAGCGGTAAGATGATACAAAAAAAGAAGAGAGTGAACAGAAGTCAACGTCAACGTGGGTTAGATTACGGAGTTCCGCTTTGTGAAAAGAAATCACTTGCACCTCCACATCATAATTTAGGAAAGGGAATTTAATTAAAGATTTTGACATAACCGAGGGAAACTTTTGAGATAAATAAGATAAAAAAAGAGAGGAACAATGCTCTCTAACTGCTTCCAAGAAAGCAATGGTTCATAAGGGGAGAGAAAAGATGGGGGAATAAATTAATTAATGAAAAATACGTTGATCGTTGAACCTACAACGAAGAGACTGCTGCTGGCATGGTAACAAGAAAGAAAGCTAAACATTTATCACGTGAAAAATGGGAGATAATTTAAGTGGTGGGTAATGCAGAAAAAGTCGCGCGTAGCACAACGTAGCTAACAAAGTTCGAAATGGAAATTTAGAAAAAATTTAATCACCCAGATTGGAAGGAGTTGGACTTGTTCTAAGTCTTTTGACTTGTGGGAAGTTAACAAAGACCGCATCCATAGCAGTTCTAGGACGTTTCCTTGAACTGGGGAGCGCAGGGTCATAAGCTGGTGTTTGCAACAGCTCGTTACTAATCTGGGGAATTTTATTAAAGAAACGAGTCGAGGTTTTTTTGATAAACTCCGAAATGGGTTCAATTTTGAGGTCGTCGTGAATGACTTTACGTCGGACATACCAAGGAGCATTAACGATGTGCATAAGTTGCTTGTTGTGAACAGAAGTAATCATCGCCTCTAAGTACACCAACAGGCTGCTCGCTATTGGTTGATAGGCGACATCACAAAGAGGGTGGGTCCTTCAGATACTGTCAGATGCCGCGATAATGCCACAACGAATTAAACTTCCTTTCGCAGGTATAGGAGGCTCTGATGTAACGGGTCTATTCTGGTGCCCTAGGTTGGGTTGGGGGGCGGGCCCCTTTCAAGTTTCCCCCCCCAGGAACCCGGGCATGGGGCCCCCCCCCCACCCCAACCGGGGATACAAGAATAGACCCCTAAGACATATTGTCTGCCCGCCACGAGAACTATCGCCTCCAAATTGTCTAGTTTACGACGGTCGCTATTGCAACTGGTTATGTTAGGAAAGATCCATTTCTAATAGGAGGAATCCAACGAAAGTCGGAGGGTTTTTTTCCTTGGCTCCAGTTTGCGGCGGAACACATTTGAATGAATTTCTATATATTAGAAATGGATTCTTCTTATGATAACCTGTTTCTATAGCGACCGCCGTAAACTAGACAATTTGGCGGCGACAGTTCGCTTGGTAGACAGGCAGTATTTTGCAACCCTCTTTAATCTTCTTATTTTTTAAAATATGAAAATGAACAAGTTCTCATTTATAAAAGGAAACTCTTAATTTCAAAATGAGCTGACTGGAAATAAATTCGTCATCAAATTTTTGAACAGAAGTGGTCAAATTTCATCCTTTTGTTTCGCAATAACAGTCCTTCTGTAAATTTCATTTGAATTTATAAGTGTAATTTCTACATAATAATGTTGTATATCGTTGAAAAGGGGAAAATGATAAGAAAAGCACATCATTAGATTTATCTGTAGGTTAGTTATATCAAAAATGTCATTAAGGTGAAAAATTGAATCCAAATGGAATATAATATTTGCTTTGTGACATGTGCCTTTTCATTTGCTATGAATATTTCACTATAACTTTTGCGGCTAAGATATAAATATAGAAGCTTCAAGAACCTTCTTAAATTCCTACACTACGCAGTGATATATATAAACACCACTTCAATTTTTTCTCCTTTTAAGAATTAAGTTTATTAAGTTAAGAATAAATTCCCAATGATTTAATAAAATAATTTATTGTCTACGGACAGTTATTTAGCAATAGGAATTGATTAATGAATTACATTTTGAACACTTCAATATGAATTAAAACCTCTTATCGATACCAGCAAAAAAAAATGGAAAATTTCAATTAGTTTCTAAGAATTCTTTTAAACAGGCTTACACCAATGCAGCTGATTGTCGTGGGATTTTATACTACTTTGTTTTCTTACCTGGGATCTGGACCTGTATGGCCCAACTATGACACCAATCCGGTGTGTAAAGAATATTGGATCTGGAACCTTATGTACCTGAACAACTTTCTGCCTCATCAACAACAGGTAATACATTCAGCCAGGTTGTAAATCGTTCTAGATTTCGTCACAAAAGAATATTTGCATTTTCATTTCAATTTTCTGATCATTCAAATTACTTTGCAACTATATTAGTTCGAAATAACGAGTATATGATCCCGGGGTAATGCGATCTGGGGTTCCCAATACAGCAACCAGATCACAGTTTATGTGAGAATTAGAGGCACGATAAAACGTCCATAGCAAGCAGATGTGGTTATTGAAACTGGAGATTGGAATGCCACCTCAGGTGTCGTCTTCATCACCTGATCTTGGTTAAGAAGAAATTCCCTAAGTTTCGCTGTCGACTGTAGTCAAATTGCTGGGAAAATTCACTATCTCTGTGTTCAAAATTCTAAGTTCACTGTCAACTGTGTTTCAAAATTGCTAAGTTCTTTGTCGACTGTTTTCAAAATTTCTGAATTCACTGTCGACTTTTGTTCCAAGAATGCTAAGTTCACTGTCGACTATTGTTCAAAATTGCTATGTTCACTGTCGACTGTGTTCAAAATTACCTTTACGTTCACTGTCGGTGTGTTCAAAATTACCGTTCACTGTCGACTGTGTTCAAAATATACGTTCACTGTCGAT
>BGPR01017121.1:0-14940 GCA_013235015.1 Araneus ventricosus
CTGCATTTTGGAAATGACAGAATTATCAGTCGCCATTTCCCAACAACCTGGCCGCCAATATCACCTGATCTTAACCATTGCAACTTCTGGCTGTGGGTTTACTCAAAAGATGTTGTGTACGGGGGTCCGATTGGCAACTTAGCTGAGTTGAAAAACCGCATTACGCAACACATTCACAATATCACCACCGAAACACTCCGATTTGTTGTGGAACATGCTGTTTTGCGCTTTTAGCTCATAGGAGAAAACGGTGGACAGCATATTGAACATTTCGTAAGCAAGTCGAATCCGACTTCTTTTCTTGATGGTTTAATCAGTTTTTGTTTTTTCTACTGTTTTTGGCCTAGGGACAATTAAAAGCCGATTTTTTCCTATCCGCTGTGGCACCACTTTGTCGTGTTGGATGGGCTTTGAACAAAGAGTGTCAAAATAAGTCACGTCTTTTAATTAGTATCTTAAAATTAGCATACCTTTTAAAGCAATCGTTTTTTAGCATCTTGTCACCAATACAGCGCCATCTATTGGTCACTTTTGAAATATTTTTTTCTTTCGCAAAACAAATTTTCATCGCTACAAGTATACTCAGATAAAATATCAGGTCATTCTGACCAGTGATTCTTTTTTTACAGCCTTTTGAAAATGCAACTTTAATTATAATCATCCTGTATATTTCATAAAATAATGATGAAATCATAAATAAATTCATATACCTAGAAATAGTCATGAAATGTATGCAATATTTGATAAGAGAAGCAATAAATCAACTCAAGCTGCTTTTACACCTTTCTTAATAATTGGTAAAACTTTTCAATGGTAAGGAATAATTGTAGAGAAATTCACTGGATTTAGCATTAAAAGCATTTAAATCTTTTTCTACTCTCCAGAATTTCTCACTTCGTTCAATAATGCGGGCCTAATGAATGAATTTTCATGTTAAGTTCAATGGATTCTTGTACGTCGAAGTTTCAGAATATCAATATCTAAATTCATTTCTGATATCATCTACCAGTTCCAACTCATGCAAAATTATTCGCTGTTTTATGGAATTTCCAAAATGTTAAGCTTCATTTTTCTAAGTTATTTATTATTGTAGCCTTATTGAAAGCCTCATGGTCTCTAATAACTTGCTTTATAATAAAATCCTCTGTACTCTTTTGTCACATTCCTTGGCAAAAATTTCTAAATATCAAACATTCAATACCTGAAAACATTATCATTTTCAATATTTTGCTGCTACTAACGTGCAACAGTTGCAAAAGATACCAACTAATTAAAAACAGAAAATGGTAGATATAATTTACATCTTCATTAAAAGTTAAAAATTCAACTTCGGTTTACAGGAAAGAAAGAAAGCTTCTCTAAGATTTTAAATGATCAAGATCAATAATTCCGCTGTTATAAAATTTGAGATCAAAAATAATATTACACGATTTTAAGACTGCTAGAAATTCCATTGGAAGTTATCTGCCCATTTCTTGCTTTTTATGTTAATTAAGAGACGTTAAGCCTACTTTTTCCGAACAGCAATAAGTTTATCTTTACTAGTAAACCACTTATTTAACTAAAAATCTCATTACCAAAGTAAGAACGTTAAGTTAACTGGGTTTCCCCGGCCAAGATCTGAATGCACTGATAGTGGTTACGGACAATGTCGTAATTACTTTTCTCCAGTTCGATCAATCGAAAATATAACCGGATGCCACTGGTTTTCGTTGCCGGATCTTAACCTTGTTTCCATTATTCCTCAAGTAATTAAAGAAAAGGCTTTTGTGCCCTCGTTCCTTCGAAACAAGAATCGCACTAGTGCCTTCCAGCGAGGAACCCAAATTGCTTTTGGATTGCGTGAAGGGTTTTTAATTGCGTCTTACCTGCACGTACTGGAAATAGCATTTAATCTTTATAATCCGACGTCTTGATTAATTTTGTGGTACTTGATTTGAATTTACGAAACGCCATTATCAAAAGTTGAAAAGCAGTTCGAATAAATTTCTCGATATCATCATCAGCCAGTCATTCGCACAGCATTACGGCATACCTGTATTCAGTTGATGACGTTCTTGCTTGGCATGCTGGGAATTTTGGAATATTTTTAGACATTGAAGTTTTTCCTGTGTTACATGTGCCAAGAAACAGGATCAACGATTCATTAAATAGATGGATAGGTAATTTAATTTAATTTTTTGGATTAAAGAACATTACGATTCTGACACTAGAGCCTACATAAAAAGAAGGTAAAAGGCAATAAAAATAACTTATTCTACATACTACATACCATAGGATATTTTTTACTTACTAAACACTATATACATTTAGACTGAAAAAATGGATGGATCTGAAAGTGATATTAAAGATGCCCAGAAATATTTTTGTCCGGTATTATGACTTACGGTTTCCTTTTCTTTCTTAGGGCTTCTAAAGAAAAAAAAAGCTCCGCTCTTTTGTGACTAAAACATACTGAGTTATAAAGCTATGACTTTCATTATTTTTAGCCAATCAACGGCCTCCTCGGCGAAGCGTAATTCTTTCATTGGAAGATCTTCCTCGGGGCTGCTTAAATTGTCAAAATATTGATATTCAAAGCTTCATATCTCTGTCAGTTTTAGTCCCAAAAGATTGAAATTTTATTCATTTAAATGTTAGACTGTCAAAATTATTTTACTATATATATGACTAATAGGATCGGGGTTCTATATAAAAATTTAGAATTCTAATATTCCAGCTACATGTTTATTGACGCAGAAAATATAGTTCTTTACTTCATTTAAAGCATTTTACAATCAGAAGTATATGCCTGAAGGGGCTAGAGGATAACTCAAAATATGCCCTGCTTCATATTCGACTCATATCAATTAGTTGCAGAAGTTACTCCAGGCGAAAAGTTCAACAATAAACATTTATTCTATAGTTCAACAAGGTATATTGTACGAAAAGAACTCGACAATTGAAACATTAAAACACTTGAACATTTAAACAAATATATCTGTAGAACAAGAATTAGGACGGTACATCTCTTATCCAAAGTTACCATGTAAACACAAGAACACGTGATGAGTAGTAGCACACTTCCAGCGAGGAACGAAGGGACTACAAGTACATCTGGAATACTATGTAGCCGATGATTAACGTACTGGTACAAGCTGCATCCAATTGCAGAAGAGGAAATCTAAACCTGTCGGGAAGGCTTATGCTCCGCTGAGACGAGATGGCTGACACCGTCTGCTGTGTTGCTGTAGATCCAACCAAGGAGACTCATACTTCTCTGAAGTGATATGGAGGACACCGTCTGCTGTAGATTCAAATCCAAGTGACTCCCCATACTGCTGAAGTGATATGGCTGGACACTGTTTTGCCAAAGGGTTGTGATCCAACCAAGGAGACGGCTTCACTGGCGGAGATGTCTGACAGTCTGCTGTAAACCAAACTCATGGGAGACTTACTGCTAAAGTGAGATGGCTGACACCGTCTGCTGTGCTGTTGTAGATCCAACTAAGGAGACTAATACTTCACTGAAGTGAGATGGCTGATCCCATCTACTGTGTTGCTGCTCTGCCGGAACTGACAAAGGCACTCGTATAAATACGTACACCAATAGTGCGAGCACAGAACATATGCGTCTTCTTCGCATCTTGCATGAAAAAAACTCCTCCACCTGTCACCTCATGGCAAGGTGAGAGATGAAATTCAGTTGCAAGGAAAAAGGTTTTAATGGCCGCCACATGCCTATCTATAACGGTTTAGAAATGATGTATTGGCCTTGACTGGAGTATACATACTGGATATTGGAAAATAAAAACAGTTTCAACATATCTTGGAAGCATAATAGTAAGCCTATTAGCAACGTACTGCCTCTTATGGTTTGCATTACATAAAAATTCATTCTCTGGGTAAAATAATGGTTTATCTTGTGGCACAGAACTATTAAAGAGAACATTATATTGGTGTTATAAAATAACACGGAATCCATCTTCTCAAGAATCTTCAATATTTATTGCATGGTTATAAAGTTACAAAGCAGCATGTGAAGTGACTATTTACCCAATCACAGTCAGGATTTGTTCGTATTTTCAGTTTATTTTTCTTCTACAATCAATCAGTAAAAATCTCTGTCTCATTGCCCAGTTAAAGTAACCAGGACAAAAAGGCAGAAAAATAAATCTTTTCCAGTTTTGCGAAGTCAGGCAATCAAGCGTAAGAATAATTCCCCTTCAGTCCTAAGGGGGCACGTACAATCAGGAAACCATTATTAAATAAATCTCTAACTAATACTAGATTTTCCTTCTTTATCTTTTTATTTTTGCCTTTTTCTTTTCTTTCTGTTTCTCGTATTCGCAGAAATTTTTAGTTTAGAAAGAGGAATTCTACCTTTTTTCTTTCACGTATTCGTGATTGAAATGGTACTAGTAATGTTAGTTGATGCAATAAGTGAACCGAATGATTTGTTTCTGTAGAATTATCAGACTTAAAATCTTATAGTTGACAAGTAAATAAAATGGCTGGCTTCTTGTATGTTCGACAGAGTTTAATATTTTTTCTCTAATAATAGAAACTATAGAGGAAAAACAATTATAAGTACCATTAAATCAATTCTTTGTTTAGAGGGCTATTTCTCAAGAAGTCCCTAAATAAAATTCGTATGATAAAACCGTTTTATTTTGTTTATGTATGGCATTATTTCATTTATTTCTCTTGTATATTAACTATATTCAGAATTTCCATCAGTAAATTTATAACTTAAAATGATCAATAAATATAT
Source organism: Araneus ventricosus (assembly GCA_013235015.1). Taxonomy (NCBI): domain Eukaryota; kingdom Metazoa; phylum Arthropoda; class Arachnida; order Araneae; family Araneidae; genus Araneus; species Araneus ventricosus. The sequence continues at coordinate 4,754 of BGPR01017121.1, forward strand.
GTATTCAAATGAATTTACGCTTTTAAATTTTTGCAATATTTGGCTAAAATTTTGATCGTTCTCGATGCTTGAGTTTATAAAATGATATATACAGTCCTATCTCATTTTTGTTTTTAATTTTTGCAAAATATAATCAATGTAGTAGATAATGAAATAGTCATTTATTAATTTTTAAATTAAATTATAATATTATATATTATAATGTATGATATAGAAATGACAATTATAATCTATCTCTACTAATAATAAAGGAGAATGTGTGTGTGTCTGTATGTGTTTTGGCGCTCTACAGGGCAGACCGCGGGACCTAGATCTACGAAATTTGCCACTAAAATTCTTTGGAGTGTGGAAATGTGCAACTCAGAGCCGGTTTTTAATTTTAATTGATTAAAATAAAGCGAAATTTTGGAGTTTTCCATAATAACTTCCGAAAATATTACAGCACAAAAATCATTTTCACTCCATCTGAAAGTATAAAAAACTACCTTCTCAATTATATCAGTTATATAATATAGCCGTATAATTTTTCTCTAATTTTAATAAATTTTAAAACTATTTTTTGGCATAATTTACAACAATGCTTTTCATCGTTGCAACGCAATTCCAACCGTTTTCATTGTTTAAACAAATATCCTCATCCACCATCTCGTCAGCTTCTGACTAAACAGACCACTTTGCCGCCACTCACAATGATAACACATCTTTCATAAAACTTCTGGAAAGCCTCAGAATTATAGTTAATAGCCAGACGGTCCCAAAGAAATCCTCTTCTATTCCCAAGCCTCATCTTCCCGTCTCATTGCAGCAAGACGCAAACATAATCCTGGGCCAACTGGAGACCAAGGCAAAACATTTGCAATCAAACAACAAACAAACCAATCCACCACCGAAATCCAGATCTATCGGACAACAAACCGAAACGGCATTAAGCACCTTATCCAACTCACCAGCATCACAGCAAATCACCCCAGCACCTCTCTCGTTGCAAAGAAAATCCCCAAATCCATCCACCACATATGCAGAAGTCACCAAGAAACATCAAGCAAGCAAAAAAACCCCAACCTTGCTTCTATACCCAATGAAATCAGCGGAAAAAGAAGAAGTCCTCGAGATTCTAAAAAGAGAAATAGCAAGGCCTTCAACCAAGATTAAAGATGTTCAGAAAATCAAAAACAAGGGTGAGGCGGTTCAGCTGGAAAGAGACCAGGACGTTGAGGAGCTTATTCAAACTATTAACAGTAAAGAAACGCTCAAGTCCACAATAGAAACTAAAAAACCTGGGAAAAGGCACCCCAGCATTATAATTTACAATCTTCCTGATGAAACAACTGAAGACGAAGTTCAGGAGGCCCTAGCGACTAACGCAGACATTAAGGAAAGGTTGAATATTAGGTTCAAGCTCTCAGGCCGGCAACCAGGTACAGCCCACTGGATTCTCGAAACCCCAAGTGAGAGCTTCCATAAGCTGAAAAGGTTAGGAAAACTCCCAATCCACTGGACTATGCACCAGGTACAGGAATTTTTCCACATAAAGACATGTAACAATTGTCAAGGCTTCCAACATCTGGCAAAAGACTGCACTTCCAATAGGCCTTCTTGCGGAAGCTGTGCTGGTCACCATCCCACTAGAAAGTGCAGATCACCTCAGGTGGTCTGTATCAATTGTGCTATGCACAACCAATTCCACGGAACAAGGTTTCTTGCCTATCACCACACATCCGACAGCGACTGCTCCTGCTACTTGGGAGAGGTAGCCCTCTACAAAGAGACTAGAGACCATTAATGGATTATGCTCAAAATTTTTATCTTCAACCCACCTCCATCCAATCCAATAGCAACAAAAACCAAACTAGCCACAACAGTCAACAGTTCAGACTACAAAAGAATTCAAACTTGCCGTGGTCAACGTCCAGAACAAACACAATGGCAATAGATATAATACAAATAAATCTAGCTAAAAGTAAAGTGGCAACATCTCACCTAGAAAAACTGGCATCGGAGATCAATATAAATCACTTCCTTGTGCAAGAACCTTATGTAAAGGAAGGCAAAATCGCTGGTGTCCCAAGAAAATGGCACCAGTGGCTCTCAAGTAACAACAAAGCTCGAATCATCTCGCTGCCATCTACAAATAACCCAATTTTCATCTGCTCCACAACTAACTTAACAGCAATTAAAATACAAACAATTACAGGCCCTGTCAATCTAATCTCGGCCTACTCCTCCCCATATGCAGAGCTGCAGGACACTGCCGAAGATCTGGCAAATCTTTTAACAAAATTTGGTCCAGAGCAAGCACTTATCGGGGCAGATATGAATGCTCCAAGCACACTGTGGGGTTATGCGAACAATAGCCCGAGAGGAAACATTATGGAAGACCTCATCTCTGGCCTCAACCTTCACTTGTTAAACGAGAAAAACTCAGAGCCAACCTTCCAGCGTCGGAATGCAAAGGGATGGCCCGACCTAACGCTGGTCAAAAGAGTTAAACTGGCTAGAACTGCATCTTGGAAAGTCAGGGATGAACTTAGTTCGAGTGACCATAAATATATTCATACTCAATTGGGAATCAGTGTACAAAACCACACGTACACCAGATTCAAATCCGTATACGGAGGCCACCGAAAATTCTCGATGCACTTCAGGAAAGAAATTCCCCAAATCCAACAACAATTACTAGATTGCAACACAAGGGAGCAGCTGGATGAGACAACCAGCTTCCTTCAAAGAGCGATCTTTCGCTGCTGCCAGAAAGCCTACAAACTGAAAAAAGTCAAACAATCTACAAAGGTCATCTGGTGGACACAAGAGCTAGACATTAAAAAGAAAGAGATGCGAGCGGTTCAAAAGAGGGCCAATAGCACCACAGGCACGGAACAAACAAGATATCAACTCCTCTTCAGCCGAAAGCAAGCTCTCTACAAGAAACTGTCTCTCAGAGCCATACGAACATCCCTGAAAAATCTCTGCACGCAGACGAAAAATCCATACGGAATCCCATATAAAGCCATAGTCAAAGACAATCTCCCCCCATCAGAACCTTTTAAGATTATGGACCAGCCGGAAGAAGGCGACTCCCAGTCCTTCGCAAACAGAATTCTTCAAGAGCTCTACCCACAGATCCCTATCCCCTTCCAACGCCAACCTCAGAACCAAACAGTCAGAGAAGAAGCCTTTACCAAAAACGAAATAGCCCGCATCATGCAAAAAGTTCCAATTAAAAAAGCACATGGTTATGACGGAATAGACTTAATTGTACTCAAAACCATCTTCAGAACCAACCCAGATATTCTCATCGCATTTTACAACAAATGTCTGTCACTCCAATGCTTCCCTAACCCACTGAAAACAGGAGTTATAGTCTTTTTCTTTAAAAAAATGGAAAAACAAATCGGACATTAAATCCTACCACCCAGTCTCCCTCCTTCCAACTTTGGGCAAAATACTGGAGAAATTGCTTTTGGAAAGACTCAACCACCACCTCAGAAGAAATAACCTTCAACATCCTAACCAGTACGGCTTCAGAACCAATAGATCTACTGAAGAAGCAATTCTTGACCTCCTCGATAAGATAAATTCAGCGAAGAACAGCAACTAACATGCCCTGATGATCTCCTTGGATATCAAAGGGGCATTTGACCACTTGCAATACACCTCGATTAAAAACAGCCTCGACAACCTGAAGTACCATAGCAACACCCTCGAAACCCTTATAGATATTCTTTCCAATAGGAAAGCTGCAATAAACACCTCACAAGGCCCAACAATATGGAATCAGCAACAAGGTTGCTCCCAAGGCTCCTGCACAGGACCTGCTTTCTAAAACCTGGTGGCCGACGAAGTGCTCCAGCAAGACTGGCCCTAAGGGGTGCACCTGCAGGCATTTGCAGATGATTTCGTTTTTTTGGTCAATGCCGGGTCAAAACAGGAAGTCAAAAATCTGGCCAATAAAGCATTACAAACTTCAAGACATGGACCTACAAGCACAAACTTGAAATTTCACTGGACAAAACTTATTATCTCCATATAAACAAAAATAGATCAGGACCAATATGGTACTCAGGAATTAAATGGGGACAAAACAACATAAAAAGAGCATCAGTAATAAAATATTTGGGAGTATTAATTGACGATAAGCTTAACTTCGCGGCTCACCTATCAGCAATAAAGAACAAATCATTATAATCCTTCACCAAGGGCTCAAGAATGTGGCCGGAACAAGCTGGGGACTCAGTAAAAACATCAGAAGACAGCTGTATCTAACGGTGGTGGGAAAGGTCATTCTCTATGCCTCAGCAGCATGGGACCACAGCATCACTGCCAGACAACAGAAACTCCTGTCTTCTATCCAAAGAAAGTTTCTGCTCAATATCACAGGGGCGTACAACACCACCCCAACGGCGGCTCTAAAGGTCATAGAAGGTCTAATGCCCCTTCACATTAAAGCCAAAATGCAATCAACACTGGTAAGGGTAGGCCGCCTGGGTAGAAATTGCGATTACGAAGGTATCCATTTTGACCATGAAAGCTATGAGCAGCCATCACCACCATTAACAATACAACCTGCACTTCTTAGCCTGGAAGATAGAATCACACATGAGGGACAAGTTCCTTCCAATAGAACGCCAATTGAATTGTACACAGATGGCTCAAAGATAAACGATCAAACGGGCAGCGTTTTCTGTGTCATTGCAAATGAAGCCATCACTAAAACCTGGAAGGCCAAGCTGAGCCCAGCCAATACTGTGTTCCAAGCAGAAATGCTATCCCTCAAAGCAGCCATCGAGTGGGCCAACACTGCAAACGAAGATGTCAACATCTGGAGCGACAGCGAGTCTAGCCTCCGAGCTCTTAAATCCTTTAATGTAAAGAGCAAAATCACTCAAGAGGCACAAATGCCCCTTCTGGAAAATGCCAGAATCAGGCTCGGCTGGGTTAAAGCACACTAGTCATAAAAGGCAATGAAATAGCAGATACCCTTGCGAAGGAGGCAACCACGGATGGAATTCCAGCCAGCCTTCCATTCCCAAAAAGTTTCCTAAAGAAACAACTTCTACAGCTCTCACTCTCGCGTTGGCAAGCTGAGTGGGATAATGGTGAGACTGGCAGATAGGTTTACAGCATTATACCGAAAATATCTAACAAACAGCTGCACTGGTCCAGAGAATGCATCCAATTCGCCACTGGCCATGGGCTCTTCCCCAGCTACCTCAAGAGATTCGGTCTCCACTCTACAGACTACTGCGGATGTGGGGAAATAGGAAATCCCCTTCACTATGCAACGAAATGTCCACTTACTTTAACTTATCACCACAAGGAACCAAGCCCACAATTCATAGTCCATTGGTGGAAGAGCGCCCTATCCAGAAAACTCTCAAGACGAAATATAGATCATTTAATCACATTCCTGGCGACTAACGAAGACCTAATTAAGAGTCAAAATACAACACGTCACATACTCCTGCCTAGAAATAGATACTTACAAAGATTCACCTCCTAGAACCAGAAGTCCGAAGAATTCCCAGTTGAGCAGCAGACCACACTAGCTTAAAACAGCTTCCAGCCACCACCAATTCTTCCGTAATTCATTCGAAAAATTCACCCTTCACATCACTGCCAACCCTTGAGTAACAATTCCAGCGACCCCTCAGTATAAATAGCAAAACAGAACGAAAAAACAGTCCCACAATTTTTAGGATGGTTGCGACAATTTTCATTAATTTAACCGGTGTAATACGTTTTTCAATTCTTCTTTTTCGTCGCATCGAACACCACTATCAGCCCCGAATCATGGAGCTGAAAAAATGTAACTAAATGAAACATTCATCCCTTTCACTGCACTCAAATTTGATAACTCCCCTTGTAAATTTCTATTATAATACTCGGATTGTAATCCTCAGTGTGTTTTTTATTATTCTTTGTTCATGTATGATTAATTATGTTCCCTTTCAAGTGTATCTATATCCTAATGTTGTAATTTTTTTTTGCTTTAGCTTTTCAATAAAGTTTCACACATACTCATCCAACCGACAAGGTGCCGTTTAGGCGCCGAGTTCGGGAGTATGCTGTGGTGTTATGAGATATTAGGTATATGAAAAAATATATCCAATAAGCTGAATGATTATGGCTGCTATGTTTTCGTTCTTTTTCCAGCACGTTTTAATCCAGCAGACACGCCGCTGCCCATAAAATATGCCGTGTCATTTTAGTGTTGAAATCAAATGCATATTTTGCAAGAGGAATAAGAAAGTAACGATGGTCCTGACAACTTGCAATTAGATGTTACATGACATGGTCAGTTATGTGACTCCATTAGGGACATTTATGTAGACAATGAACGGAACAGGTGGAAGGCAACTAAAAGAACATACCTTAAATATCTACTGCGATCTACTTACGTTGTGTTACATTACAGCAATGTCACTGTATGGAAATATTTGCATAGTGAAAAAAGTACCTTCTAGAATGGAAAATAAATGCTGAAATAGATAAGCTGCTAAAACATATTAAATGGCACCATGATAGTATTGAGTGAGTAGCACACCAAAGGCAAGAGCATAAGATCAAATTAGAAAATACACTGTTTATTAACAATTAGTATGATTACGGAACACTCATTCAACACAATCTTCTTTGAACTAAAAAAACCACGTGTTTGCATGAATGAGTATATATTCAAAATATATATAGTATTCAAAGTATATGAGTATATATAGTACTGTTCCAACATGATGATACTTATTAGATAAACAATTATTTTGACTGCAGTCAAAGAAAAGAAATCTTACCGAAGCATGCTTCACCAGAAAGATCAGGATGTAAATTTTAATTCGTTATCTATGAGTGACTCTGAAATGAGATCTCCATATCTCTCAATCTAATCAAGGATAGTAACGTGTGATGAACGAGTCAATACTATTCTGTGTCTTTAAAACACATTGTACAAGTAAATTCACTCTATTCAGCAGCATGAGACATAGATCTTGAGGCAAAAACTACACCACCAAAACAGGAATCGAAAAGGCGGCATGACATTTTTTATATTGCATTCTTTTTCCGAACACACATGCCTCACAAAAAACGTCCCTTCAACTCTGTTGCCAAGCATTTTCTTCTTTTTAAAACCTGTTCTACTGTTGGTCTAACTATAATATTGTCCTGTGAACTGTCGGTCCAACTATAACACACACTGTCCTGTTCACACGTTGTTAAGAGAACCATGAATATAAAATGATGCAAGATTCATTTGAAATTATATTGTGGGCGAGTAAGCTGGTAGTGGAAGGCGGCTATTTCTGAATATATAAATTTAATACAATCTACTCTTGCGCACTCTTCAAGCAGGACATAGAAAATGATGATCTTGTACTTTTCGATGTGCTTATTGTTTCCTTATGATATTTGAAAACCCTGCTTGTAAAACGTCTGCTTTGTGTTATGATTAGATTTCAGGTTTAATTCAAATAAGATTTATTAAATGCAATTAACCTAATTAGCAATCCCAGATTCGACCTTTGTCTAATAATTATTTTTATTAATGTAACAGTCAGCATGCGACACAAAGAAAGACAATATTAATTTGAAAATTATAACATTAAACTTTATTTAGAGTATGTATATTTAATTAGAAATTTAGCATTAAATAAAATAAGCCCAGGATGAGTAGGAACATCTAAAATAATTAAAACAGTCTCTAATCAACAGTCTGTAATTGTCCGTAGAGATTCGACATCATGAAACGTATTTCAAACTCACCAGGCGACGTCACTCGATTTCCAGTCCAATATTCATTTCCAGTCCAATATCCCATATAAGGTCTCAATAAATTTTTTTAAATTACCAGGCAGCCACCGCCATTTGGATAACATCGTCACCGTCAAGCCATTCAGAGATATCGGCCACTTAGGGTTTTTTCTCCACAACCCACTTCGATTTTTGTTACATTCTTCCCCCGCTGATCTTTCTAATCTCCACCCCTTTATATATCTCCAGGTCCAATGTTGAATGGACAGATGCAGCAAACGGGTGGTGTCTCTTGATTGTTCTCGACCCTTCTAGGGTTCAGGGGAACGTCGCTTTACTCGCGAGGATTAGAGGGAGGCGTCTTGATTCCTCTCGATATCTCTAGGGTTCACGGTGGCGCCGCCTCTACAAGATTATTCGCCACAATTCTGGAAATTTCTATTCCAGAAACTTCTCAAGTTCACTATATAATTCACTGTGTTCTAATTCAAGCAAAATATTACACAAAATTTGGAACCCTGCTTAAGCGACTTTGTAAATGAAGATAAATATTTGTAGTTATTTAAACTTTAGTTCAACATACTTTTCCGTCTCAGCAATTGGCAATTGATATTTTACATCAGCTATGTGTCAGAGAATATTATTAATTTTATCTATAGCTAAACTTATTTAATTGTTAATGAATCAGTTGAAAAATGGAAAGTTCTAATCAACGTTCCTGCAATATCGGTTTCAATCAGACCAGATGTTTTTCTTCAATCGGAGCTCTTTTACGGATGTGACGTGTAAATAAATTACGTTTCCAATCAAAAAATTTATATTTCATCATATTAATTTAAAAACGATTATCTACAAATATTATTACTATATAGTTCTTGCTAAAGAATTTTTTGTATTCAAAATACTTTGGATTATGCAGTGATTTCATTATTGCTTTGGGATATCTTATAGTTACAAAGCATAAATAGTACTAGCTGTGTGATCCGGCGTTGCACGGGCTATCTCGAATAATGAGTCATTCTTCACTGATGCAGATAACGCTTGCGGAAATAAAAAATGTATTGTTGCAAGCTTTCATTCATTTTGGCGTCTTTAATTAACATCATTTTAACTAATTGTAATTTCGGAATTTAAATAATCAAAATGGATTCCTTGTATTATTTTCCCTCTTTGGTTTTTTTTTCGGCTCGTTTCTACATTCAGTGATTGGTGAGAAGACAGCCGGAGATGCATGCGTTTGTTTGCATTCGGATTTTAACAGTAATGATGTTTTGAAAATGAGAAATTTCAGAGATAACAAGCATAACAATAGCACAGCGAAGTTATAAATAAAAAAAATAAAATAATAAAAAATTTAGAAAAATCCAGACTTAAACAAACTTTCAAATTCTCTTACAGATTCTCCATCTTTTGGTACTTTCGGCGCGCTTCTCCGTTCAGCGGTTAATAATTGTTTTAGCGTCACATACATACGTATATACATGTCGAATTTTAATTGTGTAGATTAATAACATGTTTCTAAAATGTATGTCTTACATTTGGTTGGTAAACACCAGTTACGAGACATACATAAATGCTTTTAAAATGTCCTGTATAAAAACCGAAGATCTTGAAATTGATTCATATTGTGCTGAAAGGCATATTGCAGCAACTTGCAGAAAAATTTGGATGCACATGAAAAACTAAAATACACATAAAATGAAATTTAAAAATAAAAAAAGTTCAAAAGGCATTTGATTGTGGTTTCATGCTTCGTGATTTTTTAGTGTGTTCATATCTAAACAGGATTTGTTTCCATCGAACTACAATAATTTCTTGAGGTATTACCTAAATAGTTTTTACATCCATACATTTTTGTTCACAGATATCAGATTTTAAGGCATGCAGTTTGATGTGAATGTGTCTTGCAAGTGAAACTAAAAATTGTTAAAATTAAAAATCAGGTATTGGGTTCTTTTCATGATTGAAGAGATCAGATTTTGTAGATTATGAATGTCCAAAATCATACTTCCACACGTAACTCAGATTTAATTTTCAAATAATTACTGGAGACGAAAAAGTTTAAAGATAAGAAAGTTGTGGAATAACATTTGCTATAATAAACAGTTTTATACTAATAAATAAAAATAAACATAATAGGTTTTCTCCAGGGATTAAATTTATTGATTATTCGTATTTGCTCAGATACGTATTTGAAAATGCATTCTGCTTTGGTATTGAAATATTCTATTTCGAATATACTTTAGTAAATAAAAGACATACTCTGAAGAAAGGACACAAGTATCGTTTATCCTATTGCTGTTATTCGATGTTTGTGAAAGTGAGGGCAAGAAGATAAATTCTGAGAACAGCAAACAATATAGGTATGATGAAAAGATCGGAATTCTGTCAGGAAAAATAAAAGTTTCAAAGGTAGTCTATTAAATAAATCTTTTTAACTCTCT
>BGPR01017122.1:0-33195 GCA_013235015.1 Araneus ventricosus
TGCATGCTCTCTACTCCAGGCTAATCGCAGGCGACAGTGAGTTGCGGTAAGTGGAACACATCTGACAGGCCTACGAGCATATAGACCAATGTGCCCTAAGCGTCTGTATACGGTCTGCCTTGAAACTGTCGTACCGGTAGCTGAAGAGAGCTGACGAGACAGGTCTGATGCTGTGCTCCGTCTGTTTCTTTTGGCAGTAACTGCCAAATACCGGTCCTCATTCGGCGTTGTAACTCGGGGGCTACCTGTGCTGTAACATCTACTCACATTACCATCATCTTGAAATCGTTGCCAAAGCCTGGAGATGACACTCTGGGCGATTCCAAGTTCCTCGGATACTTCCAGTTGGGTACGTCCACATTCCAGTCGTCCGATAATTCTACGACGTAAAAAATCATCCAAATGCTTCCTTTGTGCCATAACTATGCGGTTATTGCACTGAAAGGCTTTTAAAGCGCTTGTGAACAATTTAACTTCTTTGCCACCATTCCTTATATACCCCTCTCTTACACTCTCGTCATTGTGACGTACTATCCGCGCCATCTGGTGGTTTCCTGTAATTTGCATATTCTTCTTCAAGATGTGTGTGATAATTCTGCAGGTGAAATTTTTATTTTAGAGTTCAATTTCTGTGTGATTCTGAATTATCCTTAATTTATGGACATGAGTGTAATATCTTTTCCTTTCGCAGTATGGACGAGTTTTCTGTTTTGATTACTAACATTAAAAACCTTCAATTTATTCGCATTATTTTTGGTCTTCCACTTTGAAGATTCCATTGACTTAGTGTTACACGGGAATTACGTAGTTAAGTATTATTAATGTAAATAAACAAAACAGGACACTCGTCCATTTGCTCTTGCAGTAAATTTCCTTTTCGCATCATGGCTCCTATCATTTTTTGCAATAAATTAAAGGAAAACAAAAAGTTAATTTTTTATATATTTTAAGTTCAATAAGCTGTTATTAGTAAAAAACAAAATTAGTTTAAATTCTATTACTACAGTAAAATGTAATGTTACAAATTATATTAGAAATTAATTCTTAATTTTTTAAAAAATTAGAGAACAACTGTACGGATATAAAATTGGTGTCATTAAGAATCTAATTTTTAATAAAATAGGCCAAGCAATTTTTTAAAAATCAGAATTGTTGATTTTGAGATTAAATGAGCTCGCAAAATAATGGTTTTGCCATCTTGGTAACCATGACAACAATCGTAAAATCTTCCTGTTTTTCATTATTTAAAGTTCATTTTATAAAGCACAAGTAATTGGTATTTTGTCATTTCATGAATTTAATTTTATTTCTTTGGTTTAAAATCCAATTTTTAAATTGCTTTGAAAGTTGCAGTGATTTTTAATGCTTCAAAGGCAGTTGTTACAAAAGCCTAAAATTTTCTTATTTTTATTTCTTATTTTAGTTATTTTTTTATGAAAAGTGTTTACTTCCATTTTGAAAATAATGCAAGGCAGTGTTAACATTACTGATGCAAATAACTTTAATTCAGTTAATTGCATTTATTTTTTAAACTTTCAAGAAATGCAAATGAACGCATGTTCAGGACTTTTTTCTTCTGAATTTTTTTATTCAGAACTACTTAGGAAAACATGCTTTCCAAGTTAAATGATCGGTTTAAAAAAAATATTTCGCACATTTTCAGAGAAGTTAGCATATTTTTCTAAAATCATAATAATCTGCACATGTAAATATAGCTAGCTAATCGAAATGAATTTTAGATTTAAAACATAATAATGATTTTGAATAAGAATAAAACTCTACATCTCATGGAAATTTTAACAAATTATTACAGAAAAAAAATTCATGTTCCTCATTTAAGAATCAATCGCCAGAAACTTAGTCATCCTTTAAGAATAATATTAGTTAACTTTACTTATTAGATAAACTTAACTGATTTATGCTCATCAAATAATGGCGGGAGGCGACATCTTTGAATGGACTCCTTCCAAACACAGCCCCCAAACGACGCTGTGGATTAGTTCAGTCGGGATAATATGATTTCCAGTCAAAGAAGATTTATATAATTGAGATCTCAGGGAGCTATATATTATCTTGGGACATTTTAACATATTTCTGAGAGAAGAAATATTGAGACGGTGGGGAGAAATGACTTCTTCTTCACACTACGGACAGCCCCGCTTTTGAGATCGTGTGATCTCTTTTCGCAGTTTAGGTGGCTGCCTGTAGAAAAAAGCGATCAACCTACCCCGCCCCACGGGGCACACAGGGCCCCGCACCAGAAAGCCGTCCCCCGAACGACTTTATTTAGAAAGCATTATTACAACAATCAAAGTAACTATTAGGTATTACAATAAAAGATTATTTTTTAAACAGATGGGGTACAAAGCTGTGTCTAGATGCGGGTCTCCGACAGAATTGAGATCCGTTCTTGATTATAAGTATACATGATGCATGTTATCGGCATTAAAAGAGCACTGATAGAGAAAGATTTCTAAATGCTAGTTGTGACATTAACATTTTTACAATTACTGGAATTTGTATTATTATTTCAATGTTATTGCAATTGGGTGAAAATTGGTTGGTACTATTTTGATAAGATCATTAAACACCAATTGTTGAGATTATACTCTATGTATAGGAAAGAGGTCAATGCCCCTTACCAAGGGGAGGCTAATAGGAGATAACAGACCAATTGGGGATAACAGGCCTATCCCATTTCCTCGATAACTAAAGTATTATTATTGTTAATAATCGTTTGATGGTTACAGCAATGGTGATATCATTCAGACCGAACATTTGTAGAGGTTATACTGGAAGTGTCTCAAAGAACATATATCTTATGGGAGACCAAGTGCATTTGAAAAAAAAGTTGAGATATGTATTACAAAATATGATGCCAATCGATGAAATATAAGGTAGTATTTACATATATAGAATAGTTTCTGTTAACAATTGCACACAATAATTTTCTTTTACAAACCTGCATTCGCTGATGCTTGTTGTCGGCATTAACTGAACATTGATGGAAAAGATTTTGAATACTAATTATGACAATTACACTTTAACAAATGTTAAAGTTGCATTATTATTTCAAATAATTACTATTTTGATTAAAACAGTTATTCCGGTACTCCGTTACATCGATGATTATTGAGATTATGCTCTAATGCCCCTTCCAAAGAGAGGCTAAATGGAGATAATAAACCTGTTGGGAATTGCATACCTTTTTCCGTTCCTCGAATAATAAGGTTAATTATGGCTAAAAATTATTCACAGCAATGTTAATAACATTCAGACAGAATAGTTTCATATGTTATACTGGGAGTGCCTCACAAAACATTCATTTTGAGTAACCAAGTGCATTTGAAAAAATTGAAATGTTACTTACAAATACGATACCAATCGATGAAATATGAGGTAATATTTGCATATAATAAAGAAGTTTCTGTTATCAACTGCCTGAAATAATTTTCATTACAAACCTGCGTTCGTTGTATACTTGGTTAGTTGTACTGAAAGATAGAAACTGTTAAATGCAACACTATTAAGTATTTTACTGCTGGGGTAATTGACAAGATGAAGTAATATAATTGTCGTGATTAAGTAAAAAGTTAATGGGCTATTTACAATACATACATAATATGATAATTCTCGAATCATTTGGAGGTTAAGAGAAATATAATGCTATTTACAGGAAATATACGTTTGTAAAACTTGTGATACATTTGGATGACCTATAAAGTATTTATATATAAAAAGAAAAAAAAATTAATGTTATTGTTATTGTTATTCGCATTAAGTTGAATTGATGGATGAATGTCCTTTGAGGCTTTTGTGATATTGGATATGTTCTAAATGAAATCACAGAATCAAATGTGAGTTATTATTTCGATACTTATCGGAGTTTTGTTATATTCACATATATGAGTTTTTAGTCCGTTTGTCGTCAAATATGTCATATTTTTGGTTAGACCACGTATGTCTAGGACCGCGGTGGCCTAGTGGTAATGTCTCGGCTTTGAGGTCGGAGAGTTCCAGGTTCGAAAGCTGATTCCAATGAAGATCCGCCTTGTATGGGGACCTGTTGAACATTAGGTTATAAGTAGGGAGCCAAACGTCCTCCCGCTATTGTATTTCTTAAGCTTGGAGAGTGGGGTGCCATTTCCGGTGCCATCCTCGTCAAATGACGGCTGTTCAAAATTCGAGGTCTCTCTTAATAGCCCTCGTGTTGTTTCAAAATGGAACGTTAATAACTAAATTAAAGTCACTTTTTCCTAATGGCAGAAATTTAGCTTCAGGGTTAAATAATCGCAGGATCGTGAGGATTCATAAGAAATCCTTCTTGCGTGTGGAATTGACGGAGGTTTATTCAGCCTTCGCGGGTCAAAACTTGTCACTTGTTAAAGCATGGATGTTTTGGTATCAAGCCCCATTTTCTGACGATAGTTCAAAATTTCAGGTTTTCCTCAAAATGACACGTGTATTACTTCAAAACCGGGCATTATTCTAGAAATTCGGTTAAACCACATTTCATTAATGATATAAGAATAAGCAACATTACTTGAATATAGAAATGTCCAATAAACTTAAAACTAACACAACCTGAATCTTACTGTTAGTTACACCAACGTCCTGTTCTGAAGCAACACTAGGGTTATTTTTGGCTCTTAAGTTTGAGCCTTTTATTTAGCGCATAATTTTGTTATAACGAGGACGACACCTCCTCTTCTTCCACTTCGGAGGACATTTGACCTTCGGCAACAAATTTAACACGCACTAAACACACATATCATTGACGGAATCTGTTTTCAAACCCGTAATCATTCACTGCAAAATTAGAAATTTTAATATCCGGCCTTACAATGAAAGATTTACATACCATAATACATTTCTGAAAGAATTCAATGAAGTATATTTTATTGTAGTTGAATGGCATATAAAGTATTCCCGTTAACATTCCAATTCAAAGTTAAGCCCAGCAATAACTTTCTATTTTCTCAGAAGAAGCTTTCCAACAAAAGTTCTTCTTGCTTCTCAAACACTTTATAATACATTACAAATAAAGGAGAATTTGTGTCCATCAACATGAAATAATTTCGTTGTTGAAATTAGCATTTATCTAAAATGACTAAGGATTTACCCTAACTTTAGGAAGAAGAGTAACAGAGAGAGACAAAAAAGAGCCACTCTTCTGTTCTATCAAATGGCCCTAGTCTTTACAACTTTAATGCAGAAAATATTTCTTTTTTAGCTTAATTAAAAATCTTTCCAGATATGTAAATCAAACAAAAACACATTAAGCATTCACCAATTCTTTCTTTTCCATAGCAGCTACATTCAGTTATTGCCTGTTTTAGTGCTGCTAATTTTTGAAGGAAAAAATATACCCATTTTAAATCATTAAACACTCCTCATTCCGCTCACTAATATGCATAGAATTTCAATACTAGACATAAAAAGTTTACAAGACAAAATACCTTCCAACTTCTCTTTTTCCTGCCTTTTATTGAGGGACGAGCAACGGCAAGCTCGAATTACTTCTGTCACGCAAAGCTACAGAACGGGGTAACTTCTGGTTATACGAAATCCAATTTGCCGGAGATTACCCGCGGTGCATGAGAACCCCACACATGCTCGATTAGGTACTCGCATTACTCAAATTACGCGAGAAATTTCGAGTCATTACAAAAGAAATCTTGCATCGATTTATGATTCATTTAAGCAACTAGGGTGTTATCATTTAATCTCTCCCCCGTTTGACTCCTCATCTAGTAATGAAACAGCTTTTGAATAATATTGGCGGTTTTCTCCGAGACGGAGCAGATTGTTTTCTGCCATGGATTTTCAGAAGGAATTGGAATGAAATTTAAATATATCTGCTAAGGAAACGGATTTAATGAATGAAAAATAATTCTTAAGAAATTTTTGCATCAGATAATCAAAGAAAGGAAAGAAATTTTCCTTCACGTTTGATTTCTAGATTGCAGCAAGTGTAAGATATGAATAATTTAAGGTGTTATTGATTTAATACTTTCCCATTTATGAAGTATAACAGTATTTTTATCGTATAAAAATTCGACAGTGAGATTTTGAGTAACCTTCGAATTTTATATTTGCCTGACTGTGAACAAAATTATTCAAAAAACCCCACCAGGGGAAAGAGATTAAATATAGTATGCGGGGCTGCGGTGACCAAGCAGTAAGGCCCCATCCTTGGAGCCGGAAGTCTCCAGGTTCGAAACCCGATTCCACTGAAGACATGCCGCGTTTGTAGGCCTGATGCACCCTAAATCTGTCGTGGGTCAAATTCCCTCCTGCTGAAGTGGTGCGGAAGTTTGGAGAGGCCGGTTCAGGTATGGTCCTCGTCATCTGATCGCGGTTCAGAATTACGAGGTCCGTCCCAAAATAGCACTCGAGTTTCTTCAAAAGGACATTTTAATATAACTAAAATAAACTAAATTTCGTATGTTATCCTCACAGCACGTCAAATATTGAGAGCCAATTATCAAAGGAAAATCTTTTTCTCCATACGTCCTTGTGCACGTAACTAAAAATGCGACATGCTGGACTGATAAAAACCGGCATATATATTTCTCATCAAAATTGTAGATCTTAAATTTGGACCAAATCTGACTAAAAGTTGACTGTCGGTAGGTCTGTCTATTCCTTGGTATGTGAACGCGAGAATTCAAGAGTACATCAATCTTGATGGATAGTTAACTTTAAAATATGAACTTTGCACCAAAATTGTAGATATATGCCGAATTTTGTACTAAATGATTCAAAGCAAAGTTCTGTTTATTTTTCATCATTCCGACCACAAGTTATGCAATAATTTAAAAAACACAAAAAAAGAACACATGAACTTTGAGGTGCGTTCTTGATTTCACAATTGTATATCAAACTTTTGATTTAGTAGGTCAACGGGAAAATGTACAAAGTGCATATATAAACCCCTTTTCTACATTACTACAGTCAATGCAAAAGTCTGTTTCTTTTTCGCCTGTCCGATCACAAGATGACTTTACGTAATATCTCAAAAACACAACAAACAAAATATGTAAAATTTGATATTTGAACTTAAAATCCCATTTGCATATTTTAATATTTTATTTGTACATTTTAATTTTTTGCATTTGTATTATTTTAATTTTTGATTCAGATGGTAAACGGGAGAATGTGTCATTTAATTTACAAAATGCATATTTAATTCTCTTTTCTACATTATTAAATTATTATATTATGTAAGTATATAGCTTGTTTTTCTCACGTATGTAGACCAGTAACTTCTTGAACAAGATTTTGATTATACACCATTTTCCTCATTGAATTGGATAATTTAAACTCGATTTTCAGAAGGAATATCGATTGATTCCTTGTAACAATTGCCTACTTTTCCTCAAGAAAAACTAAAAATTAATGATTAGAAGGTCCTAAAACATTTTAATTAGAATAAATTACATAATTAAATAATCTTCTCCTGACTGCTATTAATTAGTTACAGGATATTTTCTGAACTTGATTGAAGTGAGAAGTAAATTATCTGCACATTTAACTAATCAGCTCTCAGATAAATAATATAAGATCAATGTCTCACAACTAAAAAATCTCCATAACAAACATGCTGAGATTTATCATTTAATATTCTTGATGCTTTGCTTAGGCCCAGAGAGTGTAATGAACTCTCCTGTCTAAGCATTAAGTAGAGAGTAATTTTCTTCTCATTTCATTATGATAAAAGCACTGCAATTGTTATCTAATAAATTGCATTCGATGGGGAAACATATGATTTAATTAATCCCTAATTGTTTTGCCTAGGGAATTCACTTAGAAAGTGTTGATGAGAAAAGGGATAATTTTCCCGTCTCAAATCTCGATGGAGTATATTTGGAAGTTTTAATCCCAAAAATGGCATTTACATTTGGAATAATATGTATTTCTTTAATACATCTACTTACCACCAATACAGTTTTAGCTCCTGTTCCTCATGGTGATACTAATTACATTTCTTAAATATTAAAATTAATTACCTAGATTACTTTATATAATATAAGGGAATAATATTTTTCAAAAATATTTCATTCGCATTCGAGTAAAAGGTTCTGAAATTCGCCTTTTTAACTGCATTCTGTAAAGCTCTCTTAATAATATTTTACATTACTTTTATAAATATAAAGGATTAAAAATCACTTTTTTTTCAAATTTACATACAAGATAAATTTGGAATGCTAAAAGAAAAATCCTTTTCTGTTTCGGTAAGCTTTTCGAAAATTAATTTTAAATCAAGGATTGTTTTAGTGAAATTTCTTAGAAAAGCTTATTTATGAACTGAAAATAAAGTTTCGTATTAAAATTATTTTAATTCTTGTTTGTTAAAAAATTCAAAAATAAGAATTTTTCTTGTGAGACTCATTATGACTTTGGTTCCATAATAGTACCTGTAACAACATAAGTAATATTACTAAAAATATTAATTATAACTACTCATTTATCTTCAGAATAATTTTTAGCATATGTAGTATTTTTGGAGAAATTTTTAGTACATTATAGTGAATAATAATGTTTGTATTTTTATTCAATTTCCTGACATAATATATTTGAGGATTTAGTTTATTTTCCCCCCAAATCAATAACAGAAGATTTTAGCCCTATTTCTTTGTCCTATTCATACAGACATATTCTACATCACCGGCTCGAAAACTTCTTAGTATGTATCACTGTTTGTGCTGCTATTTTTCAGATGTCAAAACCACTACGACTTATTATGTTTGACTTGGTTCCAATTGCAAATCATTATATAATCTTCATTGACTTTTTAAGAATAAAATACGACTTCCTTATATTTAAATTTATGCTGATAACTTCAATTGAAAATGTTCGCATCATGCATAATGATGTAGCAGATGGCGAAATGTCAAATCACATGTCATCAATTACACACAATGGAAAATTTCACAAACGGTATTTGCATAAGAGGAAACTAAATAAGGAAAAAAGCCTCAGTTAAAGAAATATTGAATATTGTTAAATAAAAACACATGCAAAAATATTTTGCAAAATTCGAAGTATCACGATTCATTTTTGTGCATGAATTTAATGTTACTTTCCAGAATTTCGAAAGATAATTTAAATATGCAAACAAACCATTATGATAGTTATGGTAGTAAACATTTTTCATAAATGTTATTGGATTTTAAAGATAACACTTTATATTCCATATAATGAAAAATGTTTATAAAATAAGTTTATTTCTCATAATGAACCGGAGACTGTTTTAAAAAATATGCAAATTTAAGCCATAATTTTAATTAGTTTTCAAGATAAATTTGGAAATGTTATAAGAATTAAAAATTGCCGTAGAGTCAAGATTAATATACAGGATGCTTTCAACACTAAGAAATAAACATTTAATAAAATTCTGATTATAAGTTTATGTGTTTTATATAGTTAAGAGTTATAAAAAATTAAGTTAAATGTTGTATATATATATATATATATTAGTAATAAAGTTATAGTTAAGTTATAATATAGGTCTTCTCGTGATTCTGAATTTCAATTTTGAGCTTATTTCTTTTTATTGTGCAGTGATACTTCCAGAATGCAGATGATTTCAAACTAGACGATAATTTTAATAAGTTCTAAAAAATAGGAGATTCTTTCTTTAAAGAAGCTTATTTTACTAAAGATAAACTCACTAATGAATCAAAATTTTAAATTTTTAAATATCTACGGATCTGGAGTGGATATCGACTATAAGACGCGGAATATGCCTTTCAAACAATAATATTAAAATATTTTTGAGCAGTTCGATGGTAGCAAATAAATAATTTATCTTGCAATTTCATATAGTTACCCAGAGATGCGTATGCCACGCACATAAGTGTTTATCATCAATTACTTTTAATACTTGATAATTTTTCGTTACTTACTTTTATTATAAGAAAAAAAAGCTTAATATCGGAAATACCAGTTCACTATATCCCAGTAAAAAATAAACAAATCAATGGGCATACCAAATCAAATCAGGAACTGTAAAAATATGACTTGCAAGTATTGAATTTCTACCGAAGTCTTAGTTATGGTTATTGAAGTGGTGTTTCTCTTGTTAATGAGTAAGTTGTGGGTTACTTTTCGGAAGAACATTGATTTAGAAAGCCGCTTTATAAGGAGAAACCGAAATTCGCTTAATAAATTGGAGAAGAGAATAAACAATGATTTGTAAAACCTCTTTAATATTATAAATACAATAAATCTGAATAAATAAATAGTCTGTAAGAACACACATTTACAGATACTTAAAGTACAGGTGCGTTTAAATAATAGATAATCACATGAAATATTAATTGTCGATCCACCAATCTACCAGCTCGCTTTTAAACCTGAAATCGTTGACTTAGAGATCCATAGCATTTCAAAATGTCTTCATGTAAAATCGAAAACTTTCGTTGGAGTTAAATAATGCTATGATACTGGGGTAAGTTTATATTTATGATGGCTACCTTTAATTAAGCCAGATGGCTGAAATTTTTAAATCAATCTTATTAGCTTTTTATGTCTGTATTTTTTTATCCTCTTTCTTTTGAAACAATGCTTTTTGATGTACAGATCTCCTTTGCCTTTTTTGGGAAATTTCGGGCTAAGAAGAGCTATATTTGGCATAATTTCCCAATTATTATTTTGAATCCATTTCGTATAAAGTCCTTAGCCCTTGAAAAAATGGACTGGAATGGATTTCCTTGTTTATTTTTTTCCGATTGCGTCTGAGTTTATCTTTGTTCTTTGGCTTTCTTTGTATGACATTGATTTTCATTGTTCTTTGTTTTTTTTTGCTTACAGCTGAAATTGCGCTCTACTTAAACATTATTTGAATTTTATTTTCTAAATTATATTATCTAAATTTTATTGTTCTTAAATACATTTTTTGTTGTTTTTGTTTAAAATTTAGTTAAAATATTTTTCATTTTTAAATTTATACTAATTTTTCTAGTTGATTGCTTTTAATCGCTATAATATTGAATATTCCGGATATTTTATTTGTCATCAAGTTAGCGAGAATCCACCAGTCTTCATATAAGTCTACATACATGGTAAATTTCACTTCGATGTTAAATTTGAGCTCGCTGGTATACAAAAAGGGATTGCTTTGAAATACACGTAATAAGTTCGTAGCAGAAACAAAGTAATTTACATTCCAATGAAAACATGAATCAAACTGAAACAAGCCATTAAAATGAAGCAAAGTGATGCTCAAGACTTATTTGTCAAATGAATTCAGCTAATATAATTTTGAATTTCATTACCATCTTGAAGGATAAAAAGAATTTGACGCGGAAGTAAAGCTCTTTATAAAGAGCAGAAAAATATTAGGTGACATAATCGTTTATGTCTGTCATGTGATTGTTATGTTTGTGAGATATTTGTTTAATCTAGTATTACATAAAAATGTACAAAGACTCAAGAAAATAAGTAAAACTTCACTGCTGACAGAGTGAAGCGAGCTTCTGTTTGAACTCTATCTTTTGACATTTCATCCGTTTGTCTGTAAATTCATTTCATACGGATTCACGACCAAGAAGAGAAGTTCGATTTTCTTTTTTAAATTTGACATGAATGTCCCTGTTAGTCATTAAAAACGACTTAGGTGTGTAATTGATTTTTATTTTTTTTTATTCCTTTTCAAGATGTGGATGGAGATCAAAATTATCTGAATGGTTCCTTTCCATGTATAATGTTAAGCTTTTTCAACAATTCCAGCCAAACGATTCATGTTGTAAAACTTTTAAGACTACTTCCACTCTCGAGCACAAAATGTTCTACTACTCTATGGATACTACAACTCTAATGGTTTACCGGCAAACGAAGGACAAATGTTAGAAATAATGTTATAGAAGTATGTTCCTGACCATCATAGAGCGAATGTGAGAGAGGATGCTACCCTTCGCCTCTAAATCCTCTAAGATGCGCGATGACACTATTTTCTATGCTTTTATAGACTCTCCCACTTTGGGCACCAAGAGTGTGCGGATAAGAAGCCGCCGGATAAGCAAGCGGGGTCTCGCTTCCTTGGTGGATATAGTAAATAGTTATGGTGGTTTGGTTGTATTGGCCACATCCCTATGAAGGAAAATACATCCTACGGCAGGGATTGGTGGACCGGTGATGGCCATTTTAACTGACCACAGTACCCATGTTGCTGTCCCAATGACCATGTCATTCAGATGCACCGAAGGACTTCGTGACAATTCGGAGTGATTTCTTCTGAATACCTTTATAGACTTCAATGAAGAGCAGATCTGAGAATTTTAGATGGTAGGGAGTTGAATTTTTCATTTCCTTACAACTCTCTTACAATTTAATATAGAAAGACCATTCAAACTAGGCGAACTATTACCTCATCTTAGCGACTAACTTTTACCCTGAAAGTTTTCCGATACCTGCAGTTGTTCAGAAGTTAGGGACAGAAAAATGATTTTTAACCTCTAACTTCGATGACTTTCTTTAAGGGGGAGAGAACAGATTTTACCCCCTGCAGTCTCTGGACAAGAGGAATCTACCCTCATGTTCCGTCCTGCAGACAAGATTTTTACTTTCTCGAATACGAAGTATACAAAGAGAAAGTATTGTAATCGTCAAAAAATTCGAACTCGAGATTTTGACGAATCTCCACGTTTTAGACCTCCCTGAGTCCGAAAAACACAATTTTGGAATTATGTCTGTGTGTGTGTCTGTCTGTGAACACGATAACTCGAAAACTATTAGAGATACAGGGATGAAATTTGGTATGTGAACTTGACACATAATTTGTAGGTTTCTATCAAATTTTGGACAAAATCCGTCCAAGGGAAGTCTGACTATCTGTCTGCCCGCGGTCATGCGAACACTGTAACTCAAACACTTGAATAGCTAGATGAATGAAATTTGGTACACAGTTTTATCATCATGAATGTAGGTCCGTATAAAATTTTAGGACAAATCCGTCAAAGGGTTGACTGTCTGTCGGTCTGTATAAGCGCATCTCCAACGCGTCCGCTATCTCCACACGCATGCGTATTGGACGCAATTTTCTGTGCACGATATTTATTGACTCCTGCTTGGCGCTTTTTTTCATCCGATTCTCCGTGCGCATGCGTACTTGGTAGCAATCTGTGCACGCGGAAGGATTGTCCTTGAGCGAAGAAAGAGTAGAAATCGGTATGCATTTAATCGGAACGCATCTCTTCGAATTTGATTTTTTACCTAAATATTTTCTGATAGTCATTGGATCCTGGGTTACAATAGGTTCGAATTTTTTTATCCTCGCGGTGGGAGAGGAAACAGCACCTTTTTCGAGAAGTATACGAGAAAGTTTAGGGGAGACCATTCCCGCTGGTTTCTTTTCAAATTACAAAGAAAGCATGCATCTTCTTTATATTTCAATTTAAAACCATCTATTATAGACTTACTGTTAAATAAGCTAACGGAAGATAATGAGTACTTTTAATAATCCCTTCTGCAGTTTTAAATGCTTCACCAAATAAAGTTATGCTCACTTAAATAGAAAATTTTTCTTATCGTCAGTTAAATAAAATTTGGCCTTCTTTTTTTTAAACAAATCTACTTACTTTGCCAACCCAGACAACGATAAAACGCGAAAAATCTATTAGATGATAAAAATTCGGGCGGTACTTGGAGCGGAAAGTATTTCCGGCGAGAGTAATTGATTCCCAATCCAGGGAATTCAAAGTAATTAATTTATCTCGTTTGAAGTTTAATTTAATTTGTCCGTGTAGAGATGTTTACGTTTTTTCTCTAAGGACTGATAAATTCGCTTCCTTTGTTGACTGAACCGTCAATTCCTTATCAGCCATAAGTAAGTAAGAGTAATTAAACTCTGTTATTATTTAAGTCTTGTTTAATACCAGCTATGTTAAGTGCTCTCAATTTTCTTTCCAGGGAGCACTTTATATTGAGTGAGAATAGCTAAATATTTTTCTTTTGAGAATATTAGAAATCAAAGGTGCAACATATTACTGGAAAATGATGGAAACATTAAAAGCATATTTATTTTATCTGAATATATATTGGCAGAGATGATTACGCAAGATCTCTGCGACACATTTCCATTTTCGTGCTACTGTTTTATTAGTTTTGTGTCCTACATTTATCTGAAATCTTAATGGAAAATTAAAATTATCTTGAATAATTAGAGTCAAATTATCCTAAGTATACTCATAAGTATTTAAGTTAAGTGTAGTTAATGTCCCGTTTGCTAACATCTCGAGGGCTATTTTGGGACAGACCTCGTAATTTTGAGCCGTGGTCAGATGACGAGGACGACACCTCTCCTAGCAATACATCCACACCATACTAATGGGAAAACGTTCGGTCTCTTACGTATGATTTAGCATGCAACAATGTCAACAACCGTCTTTTTCAGACTAAACGAACAGTATTCGAGCCAATACGCCATTCTTCCGAATTCCAAGCCCCACCAACAGGAATTATTCGAAACTAATTTTATCTATCCAATTATCCGGAATTTCATAGTATTCGGAATCCGATTGTTCCTTTAAAGTTAAGGCACCAATTCTCTCATTGATTGATTGATCGAATTTTTAAACTGTACAAGATCATTAGGCGTCTTTCTGGATCTTTTAAACTGAGATAGAACGGCATCATGGTCAGCACACCATTCTTCAACCTTCCAATTTCTCTCTCTGGAATTATCCAGAATTAATTTTATCCATCCGATAATCCGGAATTTCACATTAACCATCAAAAGTGACGAAGGTGACAAAAATTCATTTGATTCTTTTCTGTTTTAAAAGACCCGTTTTAAAGATATACGAGGTCATTTAGATACGGATATCGAAGTTTTGAACTGCAGCCAGGTAAAGAGAATGATACCTGAGCCAGCAAATCACGAGCAACATTTTCACATCATCTCATAACCTGATATTTGGTATTATCCATAAAATAAAACCCGGTTAAAAAGTACAATTGCAAATTCTTAATGCTTAAAGTAAACCAAACTAAGCTATCGAATTTTTTTTATTTTATTTGATGAATATAAATGTGTGAAATAAATAAATCATGTAACCTGTCATATTGAAAACATTCCTATCTGCTAAATTGGAAAAATGGAATAAAAATCAAGATGAAGTATAAAACATTTCTACATTTTTTAAAATATATACATACAGGTCTCAAGTATTTTTCCTAAATTTGTCATTTTTTTAGAGACTTTTTGATGTAATGGCATGAATTTTTATTTGAAAAATTTATCGGAAATTCCCTTCTCCTGGGAGAGCTGTTGCTCCAAATGCATATGAACCACACCGTAAAAATAGAACCGAGAATTTCTGTTCCAGACTATAGGGAATAAGAAGTAATTTTGTAAAAGTTTTCGAGTAAATGTGTAAAACACTACTTCTAATAAGCTTTGACAAATTCACTGAAAGCTTAAATGCACGCTTTCATTGCGTAATCCCTCCCCAATGTGAGAATGATTCTCGATATTGTTCCCAAAAAAGGAGCTACGGATAAAAGTAGAATTCAAGAAAATAGCTAGCTGTTTGAAAATATTCTAACATTTCAGAAATTTATTTTCCTCTAGAGGTTACTGATTTTTCATCTAAGCCCTACATAGAAATGTAGCCGAGTGATTTATTCGCATTTTGTGATACTGCAGTATGTAACTGGATAGATAGATTATACTCAAACCAACCAATACTTGTTACTTGACTTCACTTTCCGTCGGGTGCATAGTGTGAGATGAAGCACTCATAATCTTTTGAGATTTACAGAGAAAGATATGGGACCTCTAGTATTCCTCGCTCCCTGTCACTGACACTAGGATATAGTGGGTTTTACTCTAGTGACTTTTTAACTTTCTCGTATACAAAGAGAAAGTATTGTAATCGTCAAAAAATTCGAACTCGAGATTTTGACGAATCTCCACGTGTTAGACCTCCCCGAGTCCGAAAAACACAATTTTGGAATTATGTCTG
The DNA here is from genome assembly GCA_013235015.1 of Araneus ventricosus. NCBI lineage: Eukaryota > Metazoa > Arthropoda > Arachnida > Araneae > Araneidae > Araneus > Araneus ventricosus. Next base: position 15,972 of record BGPR01017122.1, read on the forward strand.
TGTTGTCTGTCTGTGTGTGGGTGTCTGTCTGTGAACACGATAACTCGAAAACTATTAGAACTACGGGGATGAAATTTGGTATGTGGTCTTTAAACATAATTTGTAGGTTTCTATCCAATTTTGGACAAAATCCGTCAAAGGCAAGTCTGTCTGTCTGTATGTTCGAGGTCATGCGAGCGCTATAACTCAAAAACTTGAAAAGCCACATGGATAAAATTTATTACACAGTTTTATCGTTATGAATGTAGGTCCGTATAAAATTTTGGGCCAAATCCGTCAAAGGGGTGACTGTCTGTTGGTCCGTATAATTTACTTTTGAAGGGATCCGTTATCTCCACGCGCATGCGTACTGGTTACTACTGTTCCCGTAATACGGTCTATCTTGGCTTACAGCCAAATTCGTCTCGAATAAAAGTGAATTAATTATGGAGTGTTTTCTTTTAATTTTTCTTTCACGCCGAAACATTTTCTCAATAAGAGTTGCATATTTGATTTGCGGTTAGTTTTATTTTGTATATTTCGTAATGCATTTTTTTCTGAGTAGATTTTGCATTATTTTTACTCAGACAGAACGAAAGTAGTTGTTAAAAGTAAAATTATAAAGTAACAAACCAAAATTAGTGTGAATTGATTCATCAGTTCCGTTCTTCATGCTTTTTTAATTTCTTAAGCACTCTGCCAATGTGCATTCTATTTTCAACTACAACTATCGGAAATAAATTTGTAACAATCAGATCGGAGATATTGCTGGCAAGCTAAAAGGCTGCTTAGATGTGTGCAAATCTTTTAGTAACTTACATCATATAATTGAAATTTGGTATGTGGTCTTCTAATTTGTCCACGCGGTGGGAGGGGAAACAGCACCTTTTTGGGGAAGTATACGAGAAAGTTTAGGGGAGGCCACTCCCTCTGGTTGAATGTACGTAAGCGGCATGTTAATATGGTTGATGAGTGGCACCTGATTTCGTTTTTATTTTTTAATATCCAATTTTTTAAAAATTTATTTCTATATACCTATACAAGTTCCTATGCCTGTGTCTCAGCCCTAACTCAATGATATTGATGGTTATTTTCAGTATATTGTTTAAAAATGTCGAATCTTTTCATGCTCTCAACGATATTATTAGTCATCGCTAAGGAGCATTACGGGAAAACAAACGTCAACTCCCTCCTGAATTTCTGGGCATTTTGTTAGCTGATATTGAAAGGAATTACAATAAAAGTTATTTGATAAGCGCAAATATCGCTTTGTATGACCGAATAGTTCAGTTTGATAAGCTTTTCCGCACACTAAGCAAAAATGTAACTTTTAATACTCACAGATGAGTTCCGCCCTATCGTGTTAGCATTTGTATCACGCCCGACCGAAGGTTAATTTTATACACTGCAGTGAGAAACAAGTCTATGAACCTCACCATCCATCTGAATTCCTTGAATTTTTAATGAGATAAATTATGCTGGAATAAATATCTTTACAGATGGTTCAAATATTAATTATAGAATTGACCTTGCAGCGGTAGATTTTGAAGATGGAAACGAAAAGGTACGAAAGATCGGGAGAGTAAATAGTGAAGCATCAGTGTTGGTTGCCGAGATCGCAACAATCATATAGAAATAAAATTAATTGTTGTAAAAGAAGGCAAGCAGCTAAAGCCGACATTATTTCAGATTCAAAACCGCCTTTGCTTTCGATAGAGTCTATAAGAAAATAGGAAGTTTATTCTGGAAATTAAAAATAATTTGTAAGTTTTAAACAGTAGCGCTTTGCTTTGGTGGGCTGAGGTACATGCTGGTAATAGTGGAAATGGCAGAGCCTATTACTTTTCTAAGAAAGACACTGAAAATAGAAGGAATTTATCTTTATTTTTGTGAGACAAAACTATAGAGGAAAACGGAAAGCAGAAAATTTGTTATGAAAACTATCAAATATTGTGGGATTATTCAAGCAAGGATATAACTCACAATGCCTTAAATAATAAGATAATAAATTAAAACTTTATATCAAACGCTTGATAAATAAGAGGGTTAGTCGATTTTTATTTAAATCAAATTATCACATCTCAGGGAGAATTTAAAGATTGACAAAGCAAATTATTTACCAATAGTCCCTAATGTATGTGTAGAAAAGATGAAGGTATTTGGCAGCATTATATCCTTAAATGTTAAAAATAGCATAGCAATGGAGATACGTACTTTAAAAGGAACAGCCAAGTTCCTAAAATAACTTTTGCAGGATAGCTTATCAAGAGAGGCAAGGAATTGATTGTTAAAAATGATCCAGCACTGGAAGAGGAGAATGTTAAGTTTTCGACGGAAATAAAAATGACAGAAAGGGATTGTGACATTTATAAACTTTTTAAATAAAATTTTTTTGTAAATATCTTCTTTCTATTAAAAAAATCTGTAATAATGTTTCTAAAATCAACTTTTAAATTTTATTAATTTTTTTCACTCTTAAAATATTTCGTCAGTTTGCAGGTGCTTTGTATTTGCTACTACATACTAGTAGGAAACCCCATTTTTTGTTCTTCCTTTGGAATGATATGATGAATTGCATGCAGTGTTAACATGTTAAAATATTTGATCAAATATTACATTCCTCCTTCTCTCTTTTTATTATTTTGTTATTGAACGACTACAGTTGCTTATTATGTATTGCATGTGTTGATATTGCGATTGTATTGTAATTATATTTGCTACATTTTTAGAATCTTCTTATTAATTTCACTTATGCGAATTTGCTGAAGGCAAACCGACTGCTTAATATTGACGAACGTTTTAAAGTTTAATTATTTTCAGTTAAAGTTATTTCAAATTAGTTACTTTTCATTAAAATGTTTTCAATATATCTTGATGTTAGAATAGAAATCAATATATGTTTCAATTTTCAATAAGCCTGACAAATAAGAAATTTAATTATCAAATTCATAGAATAAAAACATGTTATTAAACAAATAACGATCCTAAATCGAGGGTGATCGTTTTACTCACGCTTTTTAATGTGGTATTTTTATCCAGATATCAGTAGAAATTCATATGAAGTTTCATTCCTCCACCAATCACTAGATGGCGATACTATAGCTACGAAAACAATGCAGCTAATCAAGAATTATTCCGACGGAATTCGTCAACCGGTTTAAATTGCAGACAAAACGAAAAAAAAGAATAGGAGGCGCGTTGAATTCGCACTCTCTCCGACAGGTGGCGCTAGCATTCATGAAAAGTTGGTTCCACGGAAGCGGAAACAGTTTCCCATCTTTAATCGAGTGGCAAGCCCAGTAACAAACTGCCGCATATTATGTAGCATTAAATCCAGTCGCACGACAAAGACATTTTTATGACTGAATATTTTCCATTAAAATTCACTCGTCCGATCAACACATTATCATATTTCATCCTTCCACCCGACTCTCTTTTTGAATTTTTCAAATTGAGTTCCCAGCACTGTATCGTGTCTTATTTGACTTTCAGGGGTGTTGAATTTATTCTCGAACTTGTAGGTGCAGGCTTTCCAATTTGAAAGGATAAAGCCGCGACTGGATATACTTTCTGACGGGGAGTCGTGGTTCTTTTTCCCCATTCTGTCAACTTCCTCTTTGTTGAGCGTCAGTTTGGGTCGTGGTTTTCTAAAGTGCTGCTGATGATGTCTTTACAATGAAAATGGAGGAATCTTTTGTTAACCAAATTACTCATAGCTTAGAGAATGTGCAAATGCAAAGAGATTAGGTTCCCAAGGAATTTCTCGTGCCTGGTAGTGAAACGTAGTGGGAATTCTGAACTGAATTGTTAATTATTTAATGGCTTCAAGAACCCCGTCTTACTTTTAGTTGAGGAAGAAAGCACTTTTCACTTAGTACTTTTCGTTCGATAGTTCACTTTTCTTCCTTAACAAAAAATAAAATAGAAAGCTCTATTAGAACGATGAGCCGAATATGAGATAAAAAAAAAGTTTAAGAATGGTAAACATAATGAAAATTGCAACATTATGACATGAATCTCTTCCAAATTTAGAGTCGGTGACGAAAATTGAACATAAAATGTTCTAATAATTATATAATTCGCCTTTCTCTAAGAAGAATATTTTAGAAATTAGAATATTTTATAGAAGAGACATTTTTGTAATCGATTTGGAATGAAAGTTATTTTTCTGAGTTGAATTTTCTCTTTCTCTACTCCAGCGTTTCCGAACCCATGGGTCGCGACCCACTTGTAGTCCTCGGATAGCGTATTAGTGGGCCGCAGAAAGCTAGTCAAGAGTAGAAGTCAGGGGAGCTTCAAGACTCTTCACTCATTTTTTTGCCTTATAAAAGAATACATTTTTAATTTTTTTACAGTAAGCGTTACTAACTACTACTAATCTATATATAAATACGTATGCTCGTAATTTTTTGTTTCTATATTTAGTTTGTAGGCCTCAAAATATTTTTTACACAATAGGTGGTCCGCACAACCAAAAAATTTAGGAACAGCTGCTCTACTCAAATAAAGAAACAAGAAATGAAATAATTCGTCAGACACTCGCATAGTAGGATAGCTACTCCAATGTATTCACCATAAAGTTTGCCCATAATATAAACTAGTTTTATTTTTTTGAGTATATATAACAGAAATACATCGTTGAAAGCCTTTGACGGCTTGATGCATCAAGTTTTGAATTATTTCTTTAAGAATATTCCTATATCATTTGGGTACCGATTTAATTTATCTGTATCACTGCTATAGAAATCAGTAAAGATTTCTTAATCAGATACAGTACAAATTTACGTTAATTTTAAATTCGAGAGAGTCGCCCAAGGTTTTAAACTAGCCGGATACTACAATAGTAGGATGGTTACTTCAATGAATTTACCATAAAGTTCGCCCAAAATATAAACCAGTTTTAGGTTTTAAGTATATGCAATAGAAAGAAATCATGGAACGACTTAGGAGTCTCGTTGTTTGAAATTTTAAATTATTCTTGTAGAGGGACGAGACTCATGTTTATATGGAATGCCTCTGTTGAAGAATTAATTCAATTTCAGAAACCATTTTTATTAGATGGCTACGTTCCACGACACAGTACATTAAAAGGTACAAGACGCAAGACAGAGAGCAACAACACAACACAAGTAAACAGAAGAAGAGAGAGAGGCATCATGGGAAAAACCCGGATGGCTCTACTAGCGCCACCTGCCATAAAAAGGAGAAGGCAGTGAATTGTAACCGCTGCATTCTTTATTATTTCTTCTCTACTATGGAAATAAGTGAAGTTTTTTTGCTCAGATGCAGAGCGTCTACGTTATTTTTAGATTCCAGAGAAGGCGTCCAAGGTTTTAAACTAGCCAGATACTACAATAGTAGGATGATTACTTCAATGTATTTACCATAAAGTTCGCCCATAATATAAACCAGTTTTAGCTTTTAAGTATTCGCAATGAAAATAAATCACTAGAAGCCTTAGGAAACTTGTTGTTTGACGTTTTAAATTATTCTTTATTATTTCTTCCCTGCTATAGAAATAAGTGAAGTTTTTTCCCTCATATGCAGTGCAAGTCTACGTTATTCTAGAAAAGGTGTCGAAGGTTGAAACTGGTGTTACAACAAGAAACATATCATTTGGAGTTTATGTATTTTAAAAATATTCATAAGAGAACAGTAAAAGGGCAGTTTTATGTACAAAAAATAATTATGTTTCGTGCAAGAATATGTACTTAGAATTATTCTTGAAAATAATATCTTATCAATGTATACTCACTATTAACTAAGAGTTAATGAAATTCTTCAATTAAAATGTGTTGTAACTTAACGTTTATTCCCAGTCTTGCATCAAATTTTGCTGTGACTATGGAAAACAACTTGAACCACTTTGTGTTTGTAAAAATTAAATTGAATTAAATCTTAATATTTTTAAACAACAGTATAAAATATTATTTCGAAGATCACAATGAAAAACAATTCGACAAATCGTAATTGCTCTTACAATTCATATAATTCAATAATTTTAAATGTAAAGATAGTTAATTAAATTATAAGATGAATCCATATTTTTCAAATTTAAGATATTACAAACTTTGGAAGACCTTCAATTAACTAAGAGCTTTTTAAAATAAATATTTTGTATTAGATTTTAAATGATATAATATGCGTGATTTGTCTCCTTAGCATTCATTTAATACTATTTTATCTCAGTTTGGAGATTTTCTTGAAGCTCATGCTCGATCATACATAATATAAATGACATAACATTTCCTAACGACTTATTATTTTCTTTTGAATATTGGAATGATATATCTATTTTCCATTGATGGCTCTGGATCACATCCAAAGCTTATACATATTATTTGTCGTTATACTTTCATTATCAGGTATCATGTCTAGCCAACACACCCCATATCAAATGTAATAAACTAGTTTAGATATCAGTGTATAGACTTCTGTTACCTTTCATAGAATGTTTCTGTATCTACACTGAAGAACCAGAAAAATTGGTACACCTGTGTATCGTGTAGGGCCCCCACGAGCACGCAGAAGTGCTGCAACACGGCGTGGCATGGTCTCGACTAATGCCTAAAGGCATCCTGGAGTTTTTTCACACCATGAATCCTGCAGGGCAGTCAACAAATCCATAGGAGTGCGAGGTGGTGGAGATCTCTTCTCAACAGCATGTAGCAAGGCATCCCGGATATCTTCAATAATGTTCATCTCTGGGGATTTAGGTAGCCAATGGAAGAGTCTAAAGTCAGAAGAGTGTTCCTGGAGCCACTTGGTAGCAACTCTCGACGCGTGGGGTGTCGCATTGTCCTGCTGGAATTGTCCCAATCCGTCGGAATGCACAATGGGCATGAATGAGTGTAGGTGATCGGACAGGATGCTTAAGTACATGTCACCTGTCAAAGTCGTCTCTAGACGTATCGGGGATCCCATATCACGCCAACTGCACACGTCTCATACCATCACAGAGGCTCCACCAGATTGAACAGTCCACTGTTGACAAACAGGGTCTATGGATTAATGATGTTGTCTCCATACTCGTACACGTGCATCCGTCCGATACAATTGGAAACGAGACTCGTCAGACCAGGTAACGTGTTTCCAGTCGTCAACAGTCCAATGGTAGTGTTGTCAGGAGATGAGTAAGCTTTGTGCAGTGCAGTCAACAACGGTACACGAGTGGGTCTTCGGCTCTGAGAGCCCATATTAATGACGGTCCGTCGAACAGTTCGCACGCTGACACTTGTAGATGCCCCATCATTGAAATCCGCGGCAATTTGAAGAAGTATTGTACGTCTGTCTCGTTTAAGGATTCGCGTCTGACGTCAATGGTTTAGTTTTTACAAGGCTTTTTTTCCGGCCACACCGATGGCGGAAATTTGCTGTTTTACCGGTTTTCCGATATTCAAAGTACACTCGTGAAATTGTCGTACGCGAAAATCAAAATTTCATCGCTACTTCGGAGATTCTATGTCCCATCTCTCGTGCGCCGACTATAACGCCATGTTCAAAGCCACTTGAATCTTGAAAACATGCCATTGCAGAGGCAGGAACCGATCTAATACATTTGTCAGACATCTGTTGTCTTATATAGGCGTTGCCGACCGCATCGGGTTACACTGATGGGTTGCATATCTCCACTATTTGCATTCGCACGCCTGTATCAGTTTTTCTGGCTCTTCAGTGTATTCATGTCTCAGTTGTAGATCGTCTTAGGCATGCACCCAGGAATGACTTGCATTAGCTCTTCTTGTTCCTACTAACTCCTTGCGAAGGCCACGATGGCCTAGTGGTAATGTGTCGGCCTCGAAGCCGGAGGGTTCCAGTTCGAAACCTGATTTAACTGTAGATCCGCCGTGTATTGGACCTGTTTAAAGTTAACTCATACGTATTGGGGCAAACGTCCTCTCGTTGGCAAGGCGGAGTTTGGAGAGGGGGTGCCAGCTCATGTGTTGTCCTCGTCATCTGATCGCGGTTCAAAATCACGAGGTCCGTCCCAAAATAGCCCTCGGTGTTGCTACAAATCGGGACTTTAATATAACTGAAGTAAACTGCTACCTGCTTGTGAACTTTAGAGGACAATCAGTTCCTTTTATATCCTTTCATCCTCACAAATAGTTCGACTCTAACCATGTTAGCTTTGATTTATACAGTGTTATTGAAAACAGTTGCATTGCGATGACAAATGGCAAGAACTTTTCTGTCAACAACGATAGGAAGAAAAACTCTGAACACAGTACAGAAGGAAACTTTGTTTGGGTATGTAGTAACTGCCCTTAGTCACACGGACAACATCCATGCCGTAGTCCATTTCACGCCACACACACTGGGAAATATGTTCGCAGCATTGATACGCGTTTGGTAGCCGCAAATGGTTATCTAAATCTTCTGGTATTACTAACTCTTGGAACTTCATTTCATTGGTTGGTGTCGTAGACTCAGACCTAATGCCAGGGCTAGATTAAGCCCTTTAGGGCCCCATTTCTTTTTTCCAAGACCAGATATTTTTTAATTGCTCTCTATATAAGCAGTTTTAAGTTGCAAATTTGAACAAGCTGAATTATCAAAACATTTAAATGCAGATAACTATCAAGAGAGTTGGTTTCAGTATGTCGAGTGTAAAACAAATGCAAAATTTAAGTTTAAAAGTAATTTTAAACAAAATAGTAAAAAAATGACAAAAATTTTGTAACACAAATTAAATTCTACTTAATTATAGGATGGAACATTTTTTTTCTTTTAAATTATAAGCAATAAATTTTTTTATAATTATCTTACTACAAACCACATAACATAAGCAATTAAATAGAAATGTTGTTACAATACTGTTCCCAAATTTAAGCTACACTTATTATTAATTTGAATATGAGTTCAAGTGCACAGCCTTGGGAAATTAAATGTAAACACGATATTAAATTAATTTGAAAGTACCACAAAAAATCTCTGGCCTCCCTTAGGTGAGGGGCCCTTAGGCAGTTGCCTACTGTGTATATTTAACAATTCAGCCCTACTTAATGCCTCCTTTGCATACAACAGTGAATGAACTGAAATGCATGGAGATTGTTTCAAGTGGAAGTGAAAAGGACAATTGCATGCATGTTGCCCGTGTGTCGAAGGGAAATCATATAGGGCAATTATTACGTGCGCAAAGAAAACGCTATGCTTTCTTCAGTATTGGGTTCAAATGTTATCTTTCTGTCGTTATTTACAAGGAAGATTAAGTTATTTGTAATACGCGTAACTTTTTTGAATGACCCTTATATTCGACTTTGGATTTGGAATGAGTCAACACCGGAAGGAAAATTGCTGATGGAGTTGTGAAGATTTCTGATGGTTCGAAACAATCTTTTGGGTCTACAGGGATGCTGATTAAAAAGTTCAGGAGGAGTAAAAAGTTGCGATCAACAGCGAAGAAACAAAAGTTTCTGCCCTTACAGTTGGAATTGCTGTCGATGTAGTTGAAATTCCACCTACTGCTATTATGTTGCAGAATGTCTAAGAGTAGCTGATTTATTATGTAGGTAAAACACTAGATTTTGAATATAAATAAATTTGTCTGAGATTTGAATGCAGTTTGTTTCATATTTCAGATATTGTTTGGTTTTTAAATTTTGTGGAAAATTAAGCATTTTAAAATGAAGTTCATAAAGCAGGCCATTCATATCTCTTCCAAAATGGAAATTTTGGAACACGGCAAGGAAAAAACAATCGTCAAGGTCGAAACCCCATGGAAAATAGCATAGCGGCTGGGAAAACCTGAAATTCCAACCAAACCAAATTCCAGGCCTTCTTGCATCGATACTTTAGGTGGGACCCTCATGCGAGGGTAGCGCCAGATCAAACGATTTGAATAGATTGGGATCTCGCAACGAGACTACCTTAATTAGAAATATCGAAGAGCAGCTGAGAAAAGATCGCTGTCCCCTACTGCCCGCGTACTTTGGAGCTTCAGATGAATGACGTGCCTGATTTCTCGACTTGAAATGGTGGGGAAAAAATCAGTGTTGTGACAAATAGATGGAATGGAGTACAGATGAATTTCCGTCATTAGAAAGTTTAAATAGTTTCTAGCTAGTCCAAATTTTGGGGAAGAATTCCTGAAAATACAAGAAGATTTTATTTTTAAGTTCTTAAATTTTTAGAGGATATAAAATAACATGCGCATTCTTATTAGACTTTAAATTTTCGAGTAAGAATATTCTTATAATTCAATAAAATAAACAAAACTTTCAAGATTTATGAGGCAGCGGAAAATATAACACATAAATAAATAATATGAACAATTTTATTAGAATAAATTGATTCAAGAGTATCAAATTTTTCTCACTAAAATATTATTCAGTTTCAAGTTTCCAATTTTGAGAAGCAAAATTATTTAATAGTAACTCTGGGAACAGTATACCTCAAGCCTGCTCCCCACCTAGAATAAAACAAAGCTAAGATCTGTTTTTTTATCGCAGTCTTTGAAGGTTTATCCAATGTTGTATTTCATTTTGATTCCAGGGACGCAATACATCATAACTTTTCCCTCCAGGACAAGGATGGTGAAACTTTTCGCACTGAAAGGCCTCATTAAATTTCGCCGTTGGGAAAAAAGCCGCACGAGGAGAATCTTAAGAATTATTGTTGTGTAATTGTTATTATATTACAGGCAATTATATCATTTCAGTGAAAATTGTAAATAAATGCTAAGGCCGCATAAGAAACTCGAAAATGCTGCTGTATTACAACCACAAGAAAAACCCTAGACATGCAGACATGCCTGTGGCGATCGTCATGGAAACGGGATATTCCACTGAATTTTGGGGGTGAAGGAAAGGTCTTTATTTCATTTGGCGCAGATAGAACCGACGGAAGTCTTGTTTCGCTTTGTATTAAGGTCGAAAACAAATTCCTCGCCTAACGAAGTTTGCTTTGTTCGCCAAATGTTGCGATTGATTTTATACCCGTTTACCTCATTTATTCGACTCATCTACTTGCGGCAACCCTGTCTAGGGATTTTCACCTGGCGGTAGGACACTAGAAGCTGCCTTAAGGCCGCAAGTTCCCCACCCCTGCTCTAGGATGCACCTACTTTGTCCCGTATAGACACTTTTTTGCAAAGCTACATTTACAATTTTAAACCAACAATGTAGAATGTTACATACTTATATTATGCACGAATTTTATTCCCTGTATTTACAAGCAAATAATTTATTAATAAAGCTACATCAGAACGGAATTCGAACAAAGTAGTATAAATTTAACGCTCCAGATTGGAGTTAGACTTCAAATTTTTATAGCTAGAATCATTGAAAAAACATACTTTCAAGAAAATAGAAAAAAATTACGGGATGCTGTCTTTTGAAAGAGCCGCCTATGTTAAAGGCGTAGGACTACTTTACTCGCGTGACTCTTTTGTTCCTCGATGTTTCTCGTAAGTTTTTAAGTTTAAGTAAGTTTTTTCTGTAACTTCTGTTGTTACCCTTTATCTATAAAATAAGACATTAGTTATGTTTTCAACATATGTAGTTACCGAGATATAGAGGATCGCGTCACCTTCTCATGCGTATTTTTGTCCAACTTTGCGACTCAATAGTCGCTGAACTACAATTCCGATTTTAATTTTTTTTTGTAACTTCTGTTGTTACCCTTCATCTCTAAAATAAGACATTAGTTATGTTTTTAACATATATAGTTACCGAGATATAGAGGATCTCCCATACCAAGTTTTGTGGCGTTTTGGCGTGTGAATCAAATTCCTTCCTGAGATCCCAATGGGAGGAACTTAGTCCTGCGTTAAAGACAATATTAGATGGAAATAAACAGTGAAATAAAACTTTCAACATGAAACTAATCTACCTTTTTCCATGTAAATTATTTACACAAATATTAGCTTTCCACAGTATAATCCGTATTAAAAAATTACAATTAAATGTCTGCTTTTATCAGCATTAACAAAACAATAATTAATTGACTCACATTTACCAAAATGATTCGAATGTATTTATTCTGCCAAAGTTACCACTAACTCACTAAAACATTAACATCAGTAAAACAGTCACCATCTTGAAACGAATTAAAAAGATACAAATAATACACATAGTTTTCTATTGCTTTAAGGAGTTATTCTGCCAGATTCGAAGAAAATGGAACAACGCGTTTGGTCGTTATTGCGTATGAAACAAATTTGCAGACAGACGAAATGCTGTTAAAACAGAGATCTAACTTCACTCGGTCCAGTAATATTTTATTTGCTATGGTGAAGAAATAATTCCATACGATTCCGGGTATGAGAAAGTCAACGTAATATTTGGTATTTAAATTTAAATCATTTTAATTCTCTGAAACAAGAATTTGTCTGGATATAATATCATTTATAGATTATGTTTGTTATGTTAGAACTTTGTGAAAACAGTGAAACGGCTTGGAACATACGAAACTCAAAGATTTATATAAATTTAAATCATTTATTTTGAGAAGAAATAATTGCATGAATTTAGAACAATCACAAAAGCTCAATTATCCAAAAAAATTAACTATACTGGTTAGGACAAATGAAGTTTTTCAGCATATCTAACAAATTTAAGTAAATAATACAAAAATTTTAAACAGAATAACGCTCAATGTTTGAAACTTTATTCCTTTTTTATTATCGGAACGTAATTCAATTACAACGGTAAAGAATTGGGCGCTAAGGGTTTATACGATACTTTCCGAATAAGTCAGATTTTGTGTAAAATCTATTGGGATCTGAGGCAATGATCGCACTTACAACTAAGCCTTCCTAATCTACAATATTAATTACTAAGCCACTGCCTCCTCGGTTCTGAAGAACTAATGACTTGTTCCAGAAACGAACACGCTTTCGGAGAATGTGGAAAAAAATAACAGTATTTATTCTTAATCATTAAAGAGTTCAAAAATGTATTTTGCTACTTTTTTGGTATCTTTCTCTACTTTCTTTCGCGAATTTATTGAAGGCAATGACATTAATTATACCATAATGAGCTAGATACACGTAAAGCCGATTAAGTTTAAGGATTTTGGTTGCAAGTTTTCTTTTCAAAGGAGAGAAAAGCGTCAATGCAGAACTAGAGCTTATGGTTAAGGCTTGGAGGGAAAGGATACATAAAAGAAAATTTCCTGAGCTAATATTTAATGAATGAAAAATTTAACAAAGAGAAGAGGCTGTCTTTTCATCAAATACTTATTTATTATGGGAACATCAAATACTTATTTAGCAGATATTTAATTTTTGTAAGATTGTTGAAGGATGAGTTGCTATTAAGAGACTCGCTGTTAAATTTAAACAGCTTCCTTTTCTTGTTTCTGTTTTTTTATTTCTGGTGAATTACATGTTAATACATACTGACAAAGGGAAAAAAATTGTCAAATACACTAATTTATATATGGACTCTGCTACTGCGTTATCATTTTTTTGTTAAAAAGTTGAAGCGTTTAAAACATAATTCCTACTTTATACTCCTCTTTGTTCCGTACAGTATATTTCATTTAATGAAAAATAATAAAAATGCAACTCTACACTTTAAGATTCTTTTTTGAATTAGTGTATAAATCTATAAAAATGAGAGCAAAGAATGAAATAGGAATTGTAATTTCAACTATTTATTTCCAGTTCTAAATCAAAAATTAAAATTTTTTTACTGGAACATCTTCCTTCTTTAAATATTTGATATAACAAGCAGATAAATTTATTAATTAACGATGAAACTAATTAATCTAAAAGATATTAAAAAATGCCATAACTATCGCTATGCAAATATGAATTGCTAAGCAATTAAGAATATATATTTTTTATACAGGGTGGTCATAAATTATTGGACACATTTAAAATGTTAATAATAAAGAACTAATTATTTTACAACTATTTTTTTTAATGAGAGCGCATTTTAAAAAAGTTTTTTCTCAGATTGGTAACGAGCCGTTACGGTGGTCTAGGTGGTCGTAAATTATTGGACATTTCCCATTTTTGAGAGTCATTATCTACAAATATATTAAAGCTAGAAGAAAAATAAAAGCATGTATTTGTAGGGAATTTTACCCTCTTTAATTTGTTATATCAACTGTAATTCGGAAACGGAATAGTTTTCGAGATATTGAAGAAAAACTGAAAAAGGAAACCAGCTAACGCGTATCGGCGTCTGCTAATCGGTAGGTTTTGCGTATGGAAATATAATTTAGAACCCCGTAATGGTAAGCTACCCATCTGAAAAAGAAAACCCTTTTTTATTTTGTCTCTCATTCTTGATGTCTGCTTAAACTTTTAATGTGTTGTATATTGGCTGTGTCAGCCGTGTTGTTGTTTAATGCGTTGTCGTGCCATTTTAACCCTCTCATACCGAGCGAGACTGTCGCGGGCGGTCTAAAAATTTCCCCTTAACGGCGACGAAGGCCGGTCTGAGGCGGATGGCTTCTTTTGAGGGGTGGGGAGATTCCGAAATCGCTTAGGAGGAAAGCGCGGTAGGGCGTGCATTTATCATTGCCAACCTTAACGCCTTAAGGAGTGGTGGAAAAAATGACCACCCAGGTTTGGAGAATCCAATTCATGTTGTTTCCTCCTAAAAAGTGCTAATTTTAAAGGAGCTAGAAGAAAAATGTCGCCTCGGAATTAAAGAGTTAAACGTGTGTTCGTCTTATTAAATATTTAAAATGTTCAAGATGAATCGTCATTTGTCTGCGGGAGTAATCATTTTTCTGCACATGGAGGTGACACCCCTTCTAATACCAGTCTGCCTTTTACCCCGTATAAGTAAAATACAAATATGAGTTTTTTTATTCTTGTCATCACAGGAGGATACATTCTAAAGCAGCAGATATATTTCGGTTCAAATGGGTCGTTACAACTGCTCTAACGCTGTATTATCAGAATTTCTTTGATCTGTAGAGAAACCTAATCAGCTTGTTGTTAGTTTCATTTCATAGCCCTATAGTACAACTACTAATGATTATATCTTGTTTATGGGCCAATGTATGCCTAATTGAAGACAAGTTTAAATTTTTTTCTAGTCTTTTTTGTATAACAGATTTTTTAAGCAATCTGAATTTAAATGGAACTCTAAAGAATCAAGAATCGCTAATTGAATGCAAAATGTCACATGAAAATTATAAGAATACAAAAATTGATATTTATGCATTAAAAACTGTTTTTGTTCATGAAAGCGATTCGTTTTCTCTTTCTTAAAAAAGTTGTCGTGTAATAAGTTGCTGTAATTCAGAAAATTTAATTCTTCACTCTTAATTATGAATTGTGTAAAAAAAAATTGTGGTGGCGAAACAAAATTCTCATTTTAAAATGCATTTGTTGTTTTCTCATTTCACTTATAATTGAGTGGAAAAAATTTAAAATGTACTATTTTCAAAAGAGGTTCCTTATTTATGTCATCAGAATACTAGTAAAAATAAATAAAATCAATAAATTATCAAAGTAATGAATAAATAACATGCATGGGGTTGCATATCTTAAATGAGCTGCATTTTTCTTCTGAGACTTTGGGAACAGTATAATACCTCTAAAGAGAATACTCGAAAAGCATTTTAGAATATGAAACATGTGTCTGAAGAAAATTTAATATTTTGAAGAATTTATACTGTTTTAATAATATTACTCTTTAACTTTTTTATTCTTTCTAATGTTGAAAAAATAAAAGAACAATTCAAGGAAATAAACGTGATGAAAATATTCATTCAGGTAAAACATAAAATAACCTCCTAACTTACCTTCATTAGTTTTTTCTTAAATATAGGGGAAAGTCGGGTAAGATGGCGACCTCAAGCTTTGATAATTTTTTCTGCCCTCAATATTCCTTGCAGAAGGATTAGTGGTTCGGCAAAATCTTCAAGAAACTCTTTACTTTAAAATGATACTTTTTTTAAAAATTTTTGCTTTCAAATTTGAGACCCCAAATTTTCATTTTAGAAAAAAAGTCATTTTCGTAATCTTACCCGACTGTTCGGGTAAGTTGACGAACTGAGATAACATTTGAATTCTACATCATATGCAAAAACTATTTAAAACTGTTGAGATCACATTTTTATAATAACAAATTGCACATAACAGAAAACAAACATAATTGGACTAAAGTAACAGCATAAAAGAATTAAATATTATCATTCGAAATTTTATATTCAAACCTTAAGAAATGAAATCAATTACAAAAATCGCATCGCCAGGGGCTTGGATTTCGTCACAGCCAATACAGGTGGAATGGGGCCAGAGTTTTCGCACAAAACATCGAAATCCCAATTCCGTTTCTCTTTACTCACTGCAAATGATTCATTCTTCATTATCGAGGTCCTTTGGGTCCAGAGTGTCATCAGCGTCAACTTAAGGAAATTCAAATGAATGAGTTGAATCTTCAGATTCAGAAAATTAGAAGTCGAGTTGTCATCACTTAGCTACTTTCTTTTTCTGTTTAATTTTTAGCATATTTGTTGCGTTTAGTCTTATCAACTTCAGCCTTCTTTGACTGTCACTGTTTCTGCTTAGTTCTTTGTCCTCTTTCTCCACTTTTAATGAGGTGCTCATTTTCATTGGAGTGCCAGTGAAGTGCATGAAGGGCAAGTGGCAGTCAGGTAGCACGAGGAGCTCATGAATTAGAATGGAGGGGTTCGTCATCTTACCCTACACCCAATTCGTCATCTTACCCGACTTCAACTTTTCATTTCGGAAAAACATTGAAGAATATCAGCTCATTGGAAAAAATTAAAACAATACATCAATGAGCACGTTCTGATTAGCTCTTTACGAATATCACACATATAAATAAAAAATATTCACTCCGTGAACTCTATCCCTTACCAAACAGCAACAAAAGTTGAGTAAGAACAACTCAAAAACGCAATACCGCGTACTGTGAATCACGCTAATGACGGGGTGTGACAGGGTAGCTGGTCGCTATAGACCTCTGATGAAACAAAATCGGGGCATTCATCTAGAGTAATTTTCGAAAGATTAGAGCAATTAGTCATATTACACTCTTCGTGTCTTACCATACTTTCCCTCACTATTTTTGGTCAATCAAACATATCAGCATACGTAATAAATACATTTAAATTTATTGATGATTTCGAACTATTATTTGAAAGATCTTTTAAGTTAAATTAAATATTCTTACAGCATTACAATTTGTTTTAATCCTTAAAATTGTTCAAATGGAAATTGTTGTACTACAAATAGAATCACCCTATTTCATATTTTTAGAATTTATCGCATATTCGAATTTTGAAATAAAGGATATGAAGGAAAAAAGTA
>BGPR01017123.1:0-33187 GCA_013235015.1 Araneus ventricosus
GACGCGTGGGGTGTCACCTAATCCCGTCGTCTTTAATACACTGAAGAGCCAGAAAAACTGGTACACCTGGTGATTACGATAGAAGTAAGTGTTATCACCCCCCATTTTTTTCCATTTTATGTGATCCCGGTTAATACCATGATTAATTGTTTTATCCTTTCAATCGGGAATAATTTGTTTCTTTTTCTGTATAAAAGTGTGGTCCTATTAAAAAAACGCAGCTCGCCAACTTTTTTAAAATAACTGAAACGCGATTTCTACCTTTCCCTGGTCAAGAAGGTTAAGAAATGCTGTTTCAAATTCTCTTTCTTGACCCAATACAGTTTAGAACAGGCTAAATTTGTGAGGAATAAACGATTTTGTGTTGGATATACTTTATCACGTGTCGTTCTTGTCGTTTACACCACGGTTCTAAGTTAAAGGTCCATCCCCATATTCTGTATGAAAAATCAATATTTAAAACCTAATCTTCATATATTTTTACCGAAAGTGCATTTGATAGATAAGAATCGCCTACGAATTATATTAAATGCATAGAAAAATAGGTAGAGTTCCTATAAGGAATCTACCTAATTGACGTAAATTCTATGTGCTTCATCGTGCGGAGACTATTTTTTTCCTCCGTGTTAATCTTTCAAGCGCAATATTTAATAGATAAGAATCACCTACGAATTATATTAAATGCATAGAACTTGAGATAAATTCTATGTACTTCATCGTGTGGAGTATATTTTTTCTTCGGGTTAATCTTTCAAGCGCAATATTTCTGGTAAAGTGAATTTATTATTGATGTATCTCATAAATACGATAATAAGAATATGAACATCAACGACTTCAAAGACACGCAGAAAAAATATAATGGACAAGTTTCGGCCACACCACACTAAATTCACTATTGATGCAGCTCTGTGATGCCTGAATGGATAATAGCGGTCACTGCCAGCTAGCCAACGGTCGAACAGAGATGGGGTCATGGGCGAGAGGAAATAATAAAGCTGTTTCGGTGGTCATCTAATCAACCTGATTATCAACTTTCGAGTGATAAAATGTCACTAAAGGTATCCGATTGTGTTCGGAGACATTTTTTTGAAAAATAGCTTATATATATATATATATGTTATTTTTCATCTGCTTATGTTTTAAAACTATGAAAATATTGTAAAATTAAGCTTTCAAAATAATATTTTTTAAAAAACTGAGAAATTTGAAGAAAAATGACTAAAATATTTGCCTTACGCTAACAGCCATAGACAAAATCATATTCTAAATATACATAAATCCTTGCAGGAGTACATTTTTATGACAGTTATCTGTGTTATGCTCTAAAATCTTTCTTGTACTTCAAAATAGTTTTGAGATATAGCTGAATATAGTTACTAAACTGGTAATTTTTCATAAAAAATGCTTTTCGTTTATATTTAAGAACTTAAAAATAATACTTGATTTTAAAATTGACCTTAGTTTTTAGAGGAAAACATCAAGCATATTACAAAAAACAATCTCAGAAAATTTCATATGAATACTTGAATAACGTTTCGAGAAATCATTGTTACGGTCGACAGTTTTCCTCAAAAATATCATTTCTCAGAAAACGCATTTAAAGTTTTCATGCAACTTAAAATAATGCTTACAGTTCGGTAATAAAACAGCTGTAACTCCATTTGTAATTCACGCAAAAATTGCGACAGTTTTAGAAAGCCGATTAAACAGGCTACAAAATTAAGTCATGAAAAAAGCTTTTGGTAATTTCATCAAAAACGAAGATTTTAAACCAGTCGGATACCTTAAGTTTTATTAGATAATATACAAAATACTGGAGTTACGAAGTCTTACAAGTTGATATGTTTAACTCTATCGACACGGGACTGTCCCATACGTCCTTTTAGGCAAAAGACGATAGTGATCCGAAACGTCCGAATGTCACTCTGAAATTTCCACCCTTTTTCTTTAAGTGTGATTGATTCTCGTGCTTTCTTCGTCAGAGTGGATAGCCCAGATGTGTTTGGGAAAGAGGGGTTTTTTCTTAGAATTCGGACAATGTCAGCTCTTATTGTGGTTTTTGAGAGGGAAAGTGAGTTTCCCCGATCTTTGATAGAGGAGCTCGGACGTTCTCGTATTTTGAGGTCCCTTTATTTCAATGGACTTAGGAATCAGAGGGTTAAATATGCATTTTGCAGGAAAGCTTGTCCTTTCATAATTATAGTTTCTTTGGACTATTTTTCTGGATAAAAATTGTAATATTCGAGATATCTAAACTATATAAGGAGCAAGAAAATAATTTTAATTTTTGCGAATCATTAAATAACTTCATTTTATAATTTGATTTCCAAAGCAGAAGTAAGAAACTTTTGAGAATATCAATGACATTTTCAAAGATATCGTATAATTTTAATTTTAATCTCTCAATTTGAGTTCGATATATAATTTTAGAAAGTGTTTCACTCATTAAAATAAAATAAAAAATTCTTATTAGTGGGTTAGTTAATTTTAAAAACAAATTGTTGATATTTCAACATTTCCCTGATACTACACAAACAAATAATTCTATTAACTCTTTAATCCCAAGGCGACTTTTTTACTTTCTCGTACACGAAGTATACAAAGAGAAAGTACTGTAATCGTCAAAAAATTCGAACTCGAGACTTTGACGAATCACCACGTTTTACACCTCCCTGAGTCCGAAAAACACAATTTTGGAATCATGTCTGTCTGTGTGTCTGTGAACACGATAACTCAAAAACTATTAGAGCTACGGGGATGAAATTTGGTATGTAGTCTTTACGCATAATTTGTACGTTTCTATCAAATTTTGGACAAAATCCGTCAACTCGAAATCTGTCTGTCTGTATGTCCGAAGTCATGTGAACACTATAACTCAAAAACTTGAATAGCTAGATGGATAAAATTTGGTA
The DNA here is from genome assembly GCA_013235015.1 of Araneus ventricosus. Lineage (NCBI taxonomy): Eukaryota > Metazoa > Arthropoda > Arachnida > Araneae > Araneidae > Araneus > Araneus ventricosus. Next base: position 2,913 of record BGPR01017123.1, read on the forward strand.
CACAGTTTTATCGTCATGAACGTAGGTCCGTATCAAATTTTGGGCCAAATCCGTCAACGGGCTGACTGTCTGTCGGTCTGTATAATCGCATACTTTTTTCCTTTTGAAACGAACTCCATGCGTATGCGTACTGTAGCAGTCTCTGGTAGTAATGCCCGTGAACGCAGTAGGATTACGCAACTTTGTCCTTGAGACGGTAACAGTGGAAAATCGGTTCGCGTTTAATCGCAAGCATCTCTGAATTTGATTCTTTACGTAAATATTTTAGAATCACTTTAATCTACAACGAAAAACCTTCTGATAGCCACTGGATTCTGGATTAGAGTAGGTTCGAATTTTTTTATCCAAGCGGGAGGAAGGAAAACAGTACTTTTTGGGGAAAGTTTAGGGGAGACCACTCCCGCTGGTTTTTCTAGCCCCTTTAAAACCGGAAGTTTTTGGGAGAAAGCGACATGAATTGGACTCTCTCAACCTGTGTGGTCATTTACCCCACCACCCCACCTCCTGCTATAACCCTTCCTTAAGGCGCACGGAAATCGGCTGTGGTTGGCAAGGATAATTGGACCCCCTACCTAAGCCATCTCAGAACCTTACCTTCCCCCAAAAGAAGCCAGCCGCCTCAGACCGGCCTTCTTCTCTGTTAAGGGGAAATGTTTAGACCGCCCGGACCCGCATCGCTCGGTGTGAGAGGGTTAATCTCTGTTCGCTAACAGACCAGATGGTTTTACGTTACACGCAAATTTTTAAGATTTGAAAAGCTAAAAAAAATAGCACATTTGAAAAGTGATATATAAACGATAAATTTGACTACAACACTTGGCATATTTATGCCTTTAACATTAAATTGCAAAATAACTCCTCAGAATTGGATATTTACTTAAAAATAAAGTAAAGTGTGGGCTTATAAACTTCTTAAGACAAACAAATTTGCAAATTAGGGCGCCATAGTTTCGTATCTAGTGAAATAAACTACAATAAATTAACGGATAATTTATTCGTATCTATGCCAAAAATCTGCGCATTTAAAAAATGAAATGAAAAATAGTTTAAATTAAAACGCGTTTCAATTTAAGGAAGATACAGACTCATAACTTTGAAAATAAATGTGACGTCAAAATGTAACATTTTACAGGGATGTTAAAATTTTCCCGTTTGTTTAAATCAGCATGGTCACGATTTTCTTTCTGTTTGCAAATGATTCTGTCTGAGTATAATATACAATAGCCCTGAAAAGCTGAAATTTGAAGTTACACCTTCTCATCAGTAATTTTTTCTATGTGAAATTTGTGCCATTGTATATCATTGCACTCTACAGGGTCCGTTATGGATTTTACCTATAGGGGCATTCGGTCCTTTCTCTTTTCTAGGCATAGTAAATGTTAAAGGGAAATACATTTTATCAATTAATTAATACGGTGTGTCATGAGAATTATTCTCTAATATTACTGTGCTACCTTTTATACTGTTTTGTTAATTTTCTGAAATACACGCAGGTGGTTTGCCACTGCTGTTTTCATTACCCACAACTAAAGTTGTTGCTACTTGAACGAGCGGGAGTGGTCTCCCCTAAACTTTCTCGTATACTCACTCCTAACACATGTGGAGAAAAAATAAGCTGAAAGGCAGTAAAACGAACAAGCGTCCCTAATGCAGTGGAGAAAAAAGCTTGGGAATCGGAACTTTGGAGTCGAAAGGCGTGGGTAGAAGCGGAAAGGATTAGAGCAAGTGAATCGCGCAATTACGCAATAACGGCCTCGCGTCATTGTGTGATGAGAAAAGACAAATAAGCGGTTTGAAAAACTTTTTTTTCCACAGATTGAAACGAAAATTGGGCACGAATCTATAATTAATGTTAAAAGGCCTCATACCAATTTTAATTTATCAAAGCCGTAGGGTTTACAAGTTATAATGTTTAGAAGTATGCGATTATACAAACCGACAGACAGTTAACCCTTTGAGGGATTTGGCCCAAACTTTGATTCGGACCTGCATTCCTGATGATAAAGCGGTGTACCAAATTTTATCCATCTAACTATTCAAGGTTTTGAGTTATGTTGTTCACATGAACGCGGACAGACGGGCAGACAGACTTCCCGTAGACGGATTTTGTCCAGAATTTGATAGAAATCTTCAACTTATGTGTCAAGATCATATTCCAAATTTCATCCACGTAGAGCTAATAGTTTTCGAGGTATCGTGTTCACAGACAGACAGGCATAATTCCAAAATTGTGTTTTTCGGACTCTGGGAGGCTAACACTTGGAGATACGTCAAAATCTAGAGTTCGAATTTTTTGAAGACTACAATACTTTCTCTTTGTATACTTCGTATACGAGAAAGTAACCAGCGGGAGTGGTCTTCCCTAAACTTTCTCATACTTCCCCAAAAAGGTGCTGTTTCCCTTCCCCCCGCGTGGATAAAAAAATTCGAACCTACTGTAACCCAGAATCCAATGACTATCAGAAGGTTTTTCATTGTAGATTATAGTGATTGTAAAATATCTACGTAAAGAATCAAATTCAAAGAGATGCGTAGTGATTAAACGCGAACCGATTTTCCACTCTTACCGTCTCAAGGACAAAGTGGCGTAATTCTACCGCCTGCACAGGCATTGCTACCAGTAAGCATGCGCATGGAGCTAGTTTCAAAAGTGAACAAGTATGCGACTATACAGACCGACAGACATTCAACCCTTTCAGGGATTTGGCCCAAAATTTTACACAGACTTACATTCATGACGATAAAACTGTGTACCAAATTTTAACCATCTAGCTGCTTAAGTTTTTGAGTTATAGTGTTCACATGACCGCGGACGTGCAGATTGACAGACTTCCCGTAGACGAATTTTGTCCACAATTTGATAGAAACCTACAATTTATGTATAAAGATCACGTACCAAATTTCATCCATCAAGTCATAATGTTATATCATATGAGGCAGTGGTAGCAACTATTTTAAATGCCTATATTTGGCGTAGTTTATTTTTACTTTCTCGTATACGAAGTATACAAAGAGAAAGTATTGTAATCGTCAAAAAATTCGAACTCGAGATTTTGACGAATCTCCACATTTTAGACCTTCCTGAGTCCGAAAAACACAATTTTGGAATTATGTCTGTCTGTGTGACTGTCTGTCTGTGTACGCGATAACTACAAAACTATTAGAGCTACGGGATGAAATTTGGTATATGATCTTTACACATAATTTGTAGGTTTCTATCAAATTTTAGAGAAAATCCGTCAACGGGAAGTCTGCCTGCCTGTCTGTCTGTCCGCGGTCATGCGAACACTATAACTTAAAAACTTGAATAGCTAGATGGATAAAATTTGGAACACAGTTTTATCATCATGAATGTAGGTCCGTATAAAAGTTTGGGCCAAATCCGTCCAAGGGTTGACTGTCAGTCGGTCTGTATAATTAACGGATTCTTTTCAAAAGTAATCTCTACGCGCATGCGTACTGGAAGCAATATTCTGAGCTCGCGAAAGCTATGGAGCGAATTAAGTCAGCTTGTCCTTGAGCCGTTAAGAGCGGAAAATCGGTACGCATCTCTTTGAATTTGATTCTTTACCTAGATATTTTTCAATCACTATAATGAAAAACCTTCTGATAGTCATTGGATTCTGGATAACAGTAGGTTCGAATGTTTTTAGCCACGGAGGGGAAGGCGAAACGGCACCTTTTTGGGGAAGTATACGAGAAAGTTTAGGGGAGAACACTCCCGCTGGTTTCTGTTGGGTATGATCTCATGCTGGAATTGTGGGCAACGTGCAAGCAGACAGAGCTGCGAAATCGGCAGTTGCTCCAATGGATGTGACTATCCCAGTAGATGATTTAAAAAAGCACGCAAAAATGCTTTTTTATTCCAAATGGCAAGAGCAGTGGGATTTGGAGACTAATAAAAAATTCTGTTCAAAACAGACTGAACTACCCTCTACCACGTGACTTTCTTACTTTCCATCAAGTCCGGACTTGCTCTTCCAGAGGGCGTTTCGGGTTACCTCGAAACTGAAACTAAAACTCTTGATGTGAAACTGAAACTTACGCCATTACTGTTCTCTTCTAATCTTTTGCTTCTAGCTTCACGTACCTGTGTATTTCCGTGTTGTGATTTATGTGTAATTCAGTCAAAATAATGTTTTTTTCAATTTGAAAGCATGATTCAGCGTGTCTTATTCCGACGTGCGTGATTCAATCTAATGGATTAACAAAGTTTATTGCAGATTCGGCGCATGCTCTCCCGGGTCGACAGAAAAGGTAGGGCCTTTTTGATGTTCAATTTGCTTTGAATAAATTTTTACCAATTCTGAATGAAAATAAAAATTAATTTCTTGACAAATTCCATGCTGTGAAACCCTTTGTGTAACCTTGACCCTCATTAACACTTTGCGGCGCAGTGTGCCAGCTGATGGCACACCTAATTTCACTCGCTTCTCAACCGTTATATTCAACTATAATGGAAAATAATAGGCTTAGGATAGGGCTAATAGTACTCCTTTTAGAATGTATATAGAAACCTTATGAAATTTCGTTTAGGAATAGGAATTATTAGAGATAAAGTTTGGGAAAATTCCTTAACTCGGAGATAAGAAATTTTTCCAGTTCTGGACGTTTACAATTTTAGCAAATTAACTCGAAAATTTTCCTCCAATATTCTTGAAGTTTTAATTTATGATTTCTTTAAGATTCAGCAATAGTTTTAGAGTGTATCAAGGCGGCTGTTTCTAAGGAGGTTCTCATATGAAGGGGTTAGCCCCTGTTAGCTTTGCTACAAATACTGATTGCCAAATTGTTCTTTTTGATCAACCTTTTCGAATCATGGTTAACTAAGATCTAACATTAATCAATCAGTAAAGCAAACCAGTTTGGGTTTATGCTAAATAGCTTCTATAAACGTCACATCTTTTGCCAATATAAATACGGTTAGAATTGTGATAACGTAGGTAACACTAATGTGCAGTAGTATTATTAGAAATGACGAACTACTATTATCATCGCCCTTCTGCTGACCCCGGCTAATTCTATTTCGTAAGTATGTTTAATCGAGGATTACGATTAAATCGGTTGTATTTATATATGCTTATATTTTTATCATTGAATAAAGATGTCTATTTTAACTATTATTAGTCGTCGTCAATTATCTTGTCATTGTCATGAATGCATCTAAATATAAATTAAGTAAACTAATTGGGTTACTCTGTTTTTATTAGATATGTTACTGATCGCGTTTCTTTGAAAACCGACGGTAACACAAGAGCCCCAAAGGGGGACGCCCCCCCTCGGAATGTAGTAAGTTTTTAAAAATTGTCTGTGGATTCTATGTCTAGACAATAAACTAAACCCATTCATGATGTTTTTCACCATATTTCAAAATATTTAATTCCTTGCGCCGAAAAGGGTTAACAAATAGGAAAGCGGCACACTTTTAACTCGTTTGCACATTGGTAATACCAGATTTACTCATCTTCACTTGTTATTCGGTGAAGAGCCACCAATGTGCTCGCGTTGTAACTGTCGTATGTCCGTCCGTCATATACTTTCAGAATGTACAAACTTTAATGCCCGACGTTTACAATTTTTTCAAGCACCTTCAGTTTCACTTTTCTCTTTACTTGATAAAACGCCTCATGCTAACCTTTTTGCATTTTTGAAATCCATTAAGATTTTTTCCATTGATTTAATTTCTGGTTTCACTTGACTGTGTGTTTTTTTATCATGTCCCTCCATCATTGCTTTAATTGCCTTTTATACACTGATATCACTTTCACTTTTGTTTGGCGGAGCATAGTCAAATCAATGGCTCTTGCGCCATAAAACACCATGGTCGATATTTTTAATTATAAGTAATTAAGAAAACATTTCTCGATAAAAACATTTCATTAAAATATAGCAAGCAGCTGCCCTAAATGAATCTTTTCCATTCGTTGTAAATCAATACTTCATTTGCTATTTATTGCAATACTAAGTTGTCACAATCAGTAGATAAGCAGAGAGAGGGGTTTAGTTTCTCAGTTTAGTTTAGTTTTAGTTATATTAACGTCCCGTTTTGCAGTAACTCTAGGGCTTTTTTTGGGACGGACCTCGTCATTTTGAACCGCGGTCAGAGGAAGAGGACGACACTTGAGCTGGCACCCCCTCTCCAAACTTCTTCTCACGAAAGAAAACTTTGTACCGCTTGTCGACTCTCAGCGAACTGCTCAAAATCTAATTATTGGAAGTCGGAAAGATATTTGGAAACAACCGGTTTCCAACAAATTACACGAGTTTCATCCTTGTCTCAAACCATTAAAATTGGATGGTCTGAATCGAAGAAAAGAAGTCGTGTTATCGCGCCTTAGGATAGGTCATACCCGATGTACAAGCAATTACTTATTGTGTTCCCAACCACCACCTGCATACCGGCAGTGCAAAAGCCTATTAACGGTAAAGCATATTTTAATAGAATGCCTTAGTTTTAATGCGTACAGACTTAACCGTTTTGGCGGTATTAATACTAATCTCAAAAACTTGCTGGGAGACAATCCCTATCACAATCTGTTTTTATTTCTAGCTGATATTCGTGCAGATAAGCTTACTTAAAAGGTTTTTTTTTCTTTCTCCTTACATATTTTTAATATATACACAGTTCCCACTTATATCCTTTACACTACTCACCCTTAACTTCTGAACGGTGACAGCTTAGGCCATGAAGTTGGTGTCTAGGTATAGTAAAAAGGCTATGCGCTACACGATGAGACAACTTACAACGCCATCTTTTGGCAAATTTTGGAATTAAGGGCCCTCTCTCGAAAACAGTAGAAGATACGGGAAAAAGGTCAATTACAAAATTGCAGAGCGTCTTCGATTTAGCACAAAAAGATGCCTTGTGCACATTAATACTAAGAAATGAACGTTTAAAGTGCACTTTTGTTTGTTCTCGATTTCCTAAACTGTGGCGTCTCTAAACGGGTTAAAACGAGAAAAAACAATTAGTTATCACAATATACCTTTATTTTCGGTGCTCAAAGTGCTCTCCGTCATCTACAATACAGATTTGAGTCCTTTTTTAAATTTCACTTTGCACACGTTTCAGCATATAGTTGGTGCGCAAACATTAATACGTCAAGCAACAGTAATACGTCCTGCAATGTTGGCGGAAAGGTCCTTACACCTGCTGTTTGAGTTATTTCCACAAAAAAAAAAATTATAATGGGGTCATTTTTTGCCCGAAAAATAACATTTTCTCCTTTTATTCGTGTCATATGACGTCAAAATTTCCGAAAATGCGAGCAAACAAACGCACATTTTACACGTTTTGTTCTTAGCATTATTGCACTCAAGGTATCTGTTCGTACTAAATCGAAGACGCTCTACAACTGTGTAATTGATTTGCCCCCGTATCTTGTACCGTTTTTCAGATAAGACCGCTAATTTAAAAGTTTGCCGATAGATGGCGTTGTAAGTTGTCTCATCGAGTAGCGCTTAGCCTTTTTGCTATACTTAGACACCACCTTTATGGTCTAAGCTGTCACCGTTTAGAAGTTAAGGAGGGTGTAACGGATATAAGTGGGAACCTTGTAAATAGTGTCTTAAATAAATACAATGTATCTGGCGCAGCATAGCCAAACATGGCTCTTGCGCCATTAAACACAAACCAAACCTCTCCAAACTTCCGCACCACACCAACGGGAGGGTTTTTGGTCACTACGTATAATTAAGAGAGAGCCCAGATAGCAATTTTAGTTTGCAGCAAGCTTCCCACAAATTTGTCATGACAAGAGTGCAAGTTTGCCACAAATTTGTCATGACAAGAGCGCAAGCTTGCAGCAAGTTAACGAAAGCTCCGAAGTCACCATGAAACGAACTTGCAGCAAGTTTGCCGTGTCAAACTCATTGCAAATTATAGCAAAAACAGAGCACGAACACAACCCGGGATAGAACTCGCGACCTCCCGGTTCCGAAGCGGAGACGCTAACCATCGAGCCAGTTGAACTCTGAGAGTAGAAGATAGATTTCGCTAATACATCGTTCGATTCGATTCGTATACGATTTATTTTTAACTATTTTCTGGATTTCATTAATTTTTTGAGTTGAGAATATGATTTGAAGTCAAAGAGAGAGCGATTTTCGCTAATAACTACGTTTTGCTAGTAGAATAAATTATGAAATTAGAGTTCAAAAGTAATTACTTTAAAATGGGACAAAATGTCTAGTTATTATTGTTCAACAAACACTGACTGTTTTTTAGATTTAATTTTGTTTATAAACGTTAAAATTTCAACATTAAGAAAAAGGCGATATAGTTTTCTTTAAAGTGAGAGTGATATATTTAGTAAAAAGATGGAAAATGTTTCAAAAAAATTTTTTATGTCTAGGAGATGCTATTAAAAATCGGATGTTTTTTAAAACAGAGACAAAGATAATTATCTCTTTATTGTGCTATCTTTGCAGGAAGCTTGTTTTGCAAAATTGCAGCAAGTTTGATTTGCAAGGAGGTGGCGCTATTTGTCACATCGAACTTGCTACAAGTTCGATTCAAGTTTGACGCGTCAAATTTTGCCATGACAAGTCAAAATCAAACTTGCTGCAAACTTACGTGCTATCTGGGAGGGGAAAGAACGCTCACGTTGGTCGTTGTGCTACATCCTATTAAATAGATATTGAGAAGCTTCGTCGTGTATTTACTACTTCTATAATGTATTTTTATATCAATTAAAATTTCATATTTAGTCTCATGTTCTTGACTACCTTAAGGTAATTAACCCTTTAAATCTCAGTGATACCATTTGGAATCATCATATTCAGTATTTCTTGTTCGGTATCTAAACCCCTGCCTCTGATACCAAATGGAAATCATTGATTTCTTCACATCTTCCTCTTTTCAAATATATTTTTCATCCTTATCAATAAATGGCTGCACTATCGATTTCATTTACTGAAAAATTGACTTTTTGAATTTCACGTCACTCAGCGAAAGATGTCAAGATAAATATTAATTTTAACATAATTTAAATGAAATTACACATACAATTTCATTCTTATTAGTTTTAAATATGTTAAAATATATCTTGAGCTGTTTTTGATAAATATTTATTTTAAAATTTGGGTTTTTATTTTCCCTGAAATATCATGACGCCAATTGGCATAAACGGGGTTAGATGAACACAGCTCAACTCATCTTGATACAATGTGTTGTGTTTGTATTTATATTCGTTTGAAGTTCTTATTGATTATTCTTTATCATATTTTTCAATTTTAAAATAATATTTAAAACTAATCATCAACGCAATTTTTAAAAAATATATAAAACTAATTATCAACGTGATTTCTAAATAATATTTAAAAGTAATTATTAACGTGATTTTAAAATAATATTTAAAACTAATTGTCAACGCAATGTTAAAATAATATTGAAAACTAATTATCAACGCAATTTTAAAATAATATTGAAAGCTAATTATCAACGCAATTTTAAAATAATATTTAAAACTAATTATCAAAGCAATTTAAAAAAATATTTAAAACTAATTATCAACGTGATTTGTAAATAATATTTAAAAGTAATTATCAACGTGATTTGTAAATAATATTTAAAAGTAATTATCAACGTGATTTTAAAATAGTATTTAAAACTAATTATCAAAGTGATTTCAAAATAATATTTAAATCTAAATATCAGTATCTGATGTGAAATATGACGGAATTGCCCATTGGCCTATTCACGCAGATTCAAAAAGAAGACGCATATTATATGCAATGTTTCATTATGTCTGAAAAACAAAAATGATTGCTTTAAAGCTTACCATGTAAAATAAAATTAGTTTAATTATTACCGTGTTTTTTACTTATGAAAAGAAAATGTGTTTACTTCTATCAATAAATGTATATTTAGCTGCTGTATTTTATAGATGCCAATCTTTGTGAAATATTTCAATCACTTATTGTGTTGCGTTAACTCCCAATGATTCCGAATAACATAAAAGCATATTTCTGCGCATCTTAACCGCCAATGATGCCAATTGGAATCGCTTTGAATTTTAATTAAAAAAAATTATCATTATTATTTTCTTTTGAGTTTTCATCTTAGGTCCAAAATGAGTACATTTCACAAATTTCAGAATTTTAGAATGATTAATAAAGGTCTTGGGACTGAAAGAATTAAATGCATTTATTTTCGAATGTTTGAGAATGAAAATGCTCCCTAAGAATTGAGATGTTACGAATCGTACATAAATAAAACTTGGTTTTTATAATGCAAGTTCTTTATGAATGCAGATGTTTCTGTGATGGAAAGAAATATCCAGCTGCATATTACCGTGAAACCTCTTCGAACGGCCACCCCTCTTAAAGGCCAATTTTTCGTGGCACGGATTTTTCGGCCCATATAGACCTAATGTTAAAATAACCCCTAGCAACGGCCACCCAACCCCTCTGAACGGCCGCCGGGTGGGTTCGCCCATCCCATTTGACAAACGCATCGGTTAGAGATTTATTTTTTAAACTGGAAAACGAACTTGAAAAATGTTTTTTTCCGAGAAGGGTAAAAACTTAAAACAGTCGCGAATTGTATCCTTTTTTCAAAAAATGTAAAAAATTATTAAATAAAGTACTATTTTCTCTTTAGATAAGTCTCAAACTTCATTTTAAATAAGAAATATGTGTGAGACTTGTTTATGTTATGTATTATAGCAATTATCTTGTAATTGTAACGAAAACCCTTCAGAGCGGCCAATTTTTCTCGGAACGTTGGAGTGGCCGCTCAGAGAGGTTTCACTGTACTTTGATTGCGGTAATCGAGATCTCGTGGTGCCATCTATTGGTGAGACATAACATAAAACTTACAGAACGATTTTAATTGAATCTCAAGTAATTACCGACAAAATACTAAAATTTAAAAAAAGGACGTTGTATCGCATCATAAATTAACCAATTAAACTAGAACTTATAACATGTAATCAAAAATAATTTTTACTACCTGAAATACGACTGTCATCACTAAAAATATATTAAAATTTTCCGAAATTATCCTAGTGACAATGACGATTTCTCACCGATGTTTTTTCATATTGAAATTTTTATGTTCTCCAGCAACAATTTCGGTTATTATTCGAAGAAAACGATTTTTACGCCATCTTAGAACTAATAAAAATTATCTATTCAATAATACCACAATATATTTAATTCATTACTTATTATAAACACGATCAAGTTCACAAAACCAGATGTTTTTAAAATTTTCAATAGGTGGAAGGGCAGTGTTTATAATCCCAAAGACCTCTCCTACATACTAGATATGCATATAAGGTAAGGCTTCAGAAATTGAAGCACTTAAACATAGAGAAATAATTTTAATAAAAAAAATAGTAGCAGTTTTTTGTAGTTTATTTAACTTCAAAATTATGTAATTAACGTTTTAAGAAATGCATTTTAAAGTAGAAAAAATAGCACGAATAATTATGTTAGCGGTTCAATTGAGGAAATCTGGTTGCCCAGATTGAACCACTGGTTTACCAAATTAGACCACAAATTTTTTAAAGCATAGTTAAAGCAAAAGTAGTTTTGACTCTAAAATTCACATAAGCGCACAATGGATGAACCCAAGTATGATATTTTAAGCAGTAACATTCCTTTTCCCTATTTTTAACATATGATACAAACATATGATAACATATGATACAAAGTCAAGTTGTCTTGGTTATTGTTCTTTTTGGAACCAACAATTGATATCCTTAATGTTCTTTTCTCTTTTTTTTGGTCTTGGTTTATTCAACATAAAATTTATGATCACTGCTAGTGATTTTAATTTCTTTCTGGGCTATTGCTCTAGCTCAAGATAATAGTCCCACTGATTTAAATAGATTAATTTAGGTAACTAATTTAATCTATTAAATTAGGACTATTATTAATTATCTATTTAATTGGACAAATTTCCTGTGATTAGTCCAATCTGAGCAAATTTTGGACAACCAAAATTCACCTACCCTTATCTTTAAACTATTTTTTAAAAAATATTATAATAAATTGAAGCGAAACAAGTTTCCTATCTGAGGATAAAATATATATTGTTACGAAGTAGTAAAGTTGTTTCCCTAACATGCTAATCTTAGCGACAGACTCGGCGAGAATTTTGGCAAACTTGGCGACAAAAGGAATCTTCTAGGAAGTGCATGAACTGCGAGAAATATCAAGAACCTTCTACACTGTAAAAAATATCCGTTTTTTCCCCGGACTTTTTCCGTATATTTGACGGTTTAAAGCTGTTTTGTTAACAAAACGGTTTTTCACCGTTTTCCGCTCCAGCCATAAACGGTTTAAAATCGTCAGTTCAAATTTTATTTTTCGTCATACGGTATTGCTTTCCGTACAATAACTTTCCCTTTTCTTAAATGTAATTTTATTACATTCATTTCATGTTTTTAATAGGGTTCCATCTCCGCTGTTGTTTATACATGTTGCAGTAACCTGTTGTCACTCATGAAAGCTAACCTTAAAACACGTGTTCTGGCAATAGTTGATTTATACACCACTAGGTGGCGCCACTAGAGCTATAGTGACTTTAAAACTCAAATAGATTATTTTCACTTCATTTGGTGAAGTCTCCGGTGGTCTAGTGGTTAGAGCGACTACCTTTTATTTCTAAGAACGCGGTTTCGATCCCCGGCTCAGAGGAGTTAGAAGTTTTGTCACCATCTTGCATCGAAATCGTCCAAGTAAGTTCAATTAAAAATTATATTAATTAAACTAATTGAAATTAATAATTAAGCCTTGATTAATTAATATTCATAATTGATAATACACATCAGCACATTTCAACTCAACTCGAACAGAAGGAGAAACAACTCAACTCAGTCGATGACGTCACTTCGATTACTTAATTTTTACGGAGAAAACTTGATTTCATACGGTAAAAAACCGTTGTGCCTACGGATTTACTTCGTAACGTTTACGGTTTTGCACAACCAACCCAGCTGCCAGTTTAAAACCGTAAATTTTACGGGATTTTTTTACAGTGTAGAGATTACTATGTGACGTCACTTCCTGTTGGAAAAGGTATAAAAGCAAACTCTCAAACCAGTTGGAGTTTGGTCAGCAGTGGAGCTGGTGAACTGAGAAGCATTTGAGCTCTACTGACATTTTTTGGTGATCTCTGCTCTAAATTTATATGAGTGATTTTCAGTTTTGTTACCTGTGGTACGTGAGCGTTTTGCTGAAATGTTCATGGAATAAAGCTTCACTTATTCTTCTTTATTATCCTTCTTGTGCACCCAAACGGTTTTTGTAACACTATTTTTCTACTCATTTTTACAGTGTCATAACAGTTATTCTTTTGTTTAACACTCTGACTCCTAATCCGGCCGTAACCGGCCATACAACTTCTATACTAGTGGGGCGGATTTCGGCCGGTTTCTGTTCGGAAAGGGGGGAGAAGGCAGTTGGGGAGTGGTCATTAAAGGGACCCTTAAGAGAGAGATGAAAGGCCTGCCATTCGTATCTCCCACCACCCGTAGTGAGGAGAAAAGGGGGAATGGGACGGACGAATCCATTCCACAGATCAATTAGTAAGCAAACCTCCGTATACAACTGTACTCCGATTTTGAGAACCATCAATAGTCGGAGGGTAAAATAACTTATTGATGGCATCTAAAGTGAACACTTGTTCTCTAACTGCACCCACGTAGAGATTTCTGAAAAAAATGTTTCCATAAACCCGATTTGTATCGTTGCAACATAAGTTGCTTATCTGTCTCAGATACAGGGTAGTCGTATGTTAGGAATTCAGTGCCAGTCGTAGGTGGCGCTGTTTGGATTTTTCTTGTATATGTTACCGTCAAAGTGCGGAATCCGTTAATGTGCACATTACTTAGTTAAAGTGCACAAACTCCCTTGTTACGCCCTTAAAAAATAACATATACGAAAACTTTAGTGTTGTTTTAACAAAGATCTTCTTTACTTAAATAAGTACTTAGTAGGTAATGTGACAATAACTGGTTTATTTAAGAGATGAAAAAATTTTTTCGCACATTAACGGATTTCGCACTTTAACGATAACACATATAATCTTACTGGTTCGTACAGTAGTCACTCTGTAAATAAGCCTCACCAAATAAACAGCTTTGATGCTCCTACCGTCTGTCTATCCCTACCATGAGTAATATGAGGTGGCTTACCATTACGACGTTCTAAATTTGCTACAGCGAGAGATTTCCAGACACAGTGGCTACCGATCAGTGGAAACAGATACACGTTTTATGGGTTCCTTTTTTAGTTTTCCTTCCATTTATAAATTATTGGAATATCTCGAAAACTATTCAGTTCTCGAATTACAATTGATTTAACAAATTAAAGAGCGTAAACTTCCCAATAAATGCATGCTTTTAATTTTCTTCTAGCTTTAATAGTTTCGCAGATGATGGCTCTCAAAAATGGGAAATGGAGAATAATTTACGACCCGCTAGACTACCTTAATGGCGAGTTGCCTATGTGAAAAAAATCTTTAAAATGCGTTCTCGTTTAAAAAAAACGTTAGTCGTAACATTATTAGTATTTTTTATTAATATTTGAAATGGGTCCATTAATTTGTGACCACCCTATATTTATAGAATTAAGGTTCCGTTTCCGGTCCAATCCTAAGCGAAGGTCCAAATTCGGAAATTTCCCCTTAATTTTTTCCCTGGACATGAGTGGCAACGCGTAGGTAAATCACTAAAATAATTTATAATGGAAGGGTTCAATAGGTTTCCCTGATTGTTCTCCACTTTACTTTAAAATAAATATTTTATATTAAATAATGTACGTAATGGCGCGTTGCTTATGTGAAAAAAAAACTCTTTAATATGCTCTCTAGTTTAAAAAAATTTGTCGCCAAGGTCTTCAAATTTATCGCCAAATCGTCAAGTTTGTCGCCTTGATTAAGCATCTCAGGGAAACAACTTTATAGCTTTGTAACATTATCGATCTGTAGTTGTCAGAACGATGCGTTATCAGTGAGAAACACGGAGTGTCGTAACGATTTATGAAAGTTCCGTAAAGTTTCTTTTTTCTTCAGGTTTCATAGAAGAAGTTGGGACCGCAATGGTCTAGTAGCAAGGTCCCGGCTTCGTAGCCGGAGGCACCAGGCTCAAAACCCGATTCTACTGAAGATGCTGCTGCCCCGCTAATGCCTTCCCACTGGTGTACTTCGGAAGTTTGGAGAGGAGGGCAGCTGTGTTGTCACCGTCATCTGATAGCAGTTCAAAATTATGAGGTCCGTCCCAAAATAGCTGCCGTACTGCTTCGAAATGGGACTTTAATATAACCAAACCACGGACCAAGAAGGAAACCTTTCGCATCATTATTTGTGATGTAAGCCCAAAATATGGGCATGCTGTAAATTGTTGCTTATTGCTGCAGAAAAGTGGTTCTCCTGAATGGAGGACGGCACAGTGAACATTTGTTTTCATTTTCTTTCGATGTCTCGAGAACAATATCTCAAACAAATTATGATTTCGTGAGAAAAAATAAATCCCAATTTATCTCTATTAGATGAAGTAAAATGACGCTTTTCTTCCAAACAACGCATTTATTCTGGACTTACACAACAAACAGGGCTTTTCTTTAACATGCAAAATTATTTGCATTCTATTTTGCTTTTCGTTACCTTCGAATTATTCTAGGATTACTTTTATTACCTTCCTTTTTTACTTTTAGCTATATTTGTATGATCTTTATTATCTGTCTATTGATCTCTGTATTTTGTTTAGCTGCTGCAATGGCGCGGTTCTTAAACATTGTCGTAATTTTTTCTAACTTTATTTCTTTATACAAAAAAATTCTTTTGTTCTTTTAATTTTATTGTATGATAATTAAAATATTTTTTCTTGTTCTAGTTTTAAATTTTGCTTCCCTTTCATAAAAAACATTTAAATTTTTGTTTTTTTTAAGATTTGCTATATTTTTTCTTGTTGTAAATAGAGCATGCAAACAATCAACAACTTTCTTTTGTCAACAACATCGAATACAAAAAACATCCTTTCCATCGCCATCGGCAGACAACGTTCCCAAAACAGAACAAAACTGTAGCGTTGCCATCATATTTCTATTTCACGTTTTTCATAAGGAAGAGTGGGGTAAAATCGGGTACCCTTTATTCTGGCGCAATTATTTTTCTATCTAGCGGACAGATACTGAATTACACTCAACTAGTCAAGAAAAAGGAACGGTCATAGTGGCGTGTTGTAGCTGTTGAATTCACTGCATCTGTGAAGGTTTATTTGTTTTAAGACGTCAACTCTATAATGTTCGTTTAATTTTAAACTGTCCTTACATAATAATCATTACAGTTATAAAAACTGTGTTTAGTCCAGCTTATTATTCGTTTACTAAAGATTCATACCCTATCAAACAATAAGGATTTACTTCAATAATTGCACGGTTCTATATCGTTTTTTGACGTAGGACTAAGTTCCTCCCATTGGGGTCTCAGGAAGGAATTTGATTCACACGCCAAAACGCCATAAAACGTGATATGGGAGATCTTCTATTTCTCGGTAACTACATGTGCTAAAAACGTAACTAATGTCTTATTTTAGAGATAAAGGGTAACAACAGAAGTTACAAAAAATGACGGGAAGCTCTCCAACATGATCAGGACAAGGGAATTCATGTATTGATTCAACTTTTACAAGAAACATTAGTCCCGGATTATTGAATTATGTATGATACTTTTCATATCATCGACAGATCCTTCACAGAATTATAACATATCCACGCAGGATTGAAGAATTCAAATCAAAATAATTGACATTGTAATATATTTAATTAGGAAATAAAACAATTTTCATTGCAGCCTTAGTTTCATTTTATTTCGCCAATTTCCCATACATTAGTATTTCAAAGAAACAAAAGAGAATCACTAGTAACTTAGAGAAACAAGAGAATCCGAGAAGCTTCGAGAAACAAGAGTATCACGAGTAACTTTGAGAAACAAAAGAGTATCGCGAGTAACAAAGAGAATCCGAGAAGCTTCGAGAAACAAGAGTATCACGAGTAACAAAGCGAATCCGAGAAGCTTCGAGAAACAAAAGAGTTACGCGAGTAAAGTAGTCCTACACCTTTAACATCAGCGGCTGTTTGAAAAAGACGGCCTCCCGTCATTTTTATTTGTTTCATTTGTTTACTGTGCCCACGAAAGCTGAAGTGGCGCTGAGGAAGAAGACAACTGCTTTACATGTGAATTTTGTAACTAATATTCCTAAATTGTTATATAAAATAAAAATGATTGCAACTTTTCAACTGAAAATCGAGATTTCCTAATTTCCCATAACGTTAACATGTAGTTTGACTTTTTTTTTTATAAAAAAGAAACATTGATAAGAAAAGTAATGAAACTGTGACTTTTCTGGAAAGGTGTATTGTACTCCGATAAACAATGAATATTTTAATAAAATTTGACAAGCTCTCTGACGAATATTTTAGCTCAAACAGGCCTTCTCTCCATGGCTATACTTTTCCCTATATGCACGTGCCAAACGACTATTTTTATTTTATTAATTTCATTTTAAAATCGATTATATTTTTATGACTCATTATATTTTAAGTATCTTAATAAGAACTAAATAATACTCAGAGTATATATTAATTATTTGAAATGCACTAATTTATATTATTTGCAAATTTCACATTATCTTTCTAAACAACCAGTAACTTTCTATCTTCGTTCGTTTGCATATTATTGATCTTCAGAGTTGAACCAGATTCCTGAATAATTCTGTATTTATCAGTTGCAATAAATGTTTGAATTGTCCATTAACTTTGGAAATTTTAATTAAAAAAGTCCCATATGTGGCAAAAGAAAGTAAAAAAAATGTCACTATTCTTGAATAATCCTGTATTTATCAGTTGCAAGAAATGTTTGAATTGTCCATTCACATTGGAAATTTTAATTAAAAAAGTCCCATATGTGGCAAAAGAAAGTAAAAAAAATGTCACTATTCTTGAATAATTCTGTATTTATCAGTTGCAATAAATGTTTGAATTGTCCATTCACTTTGGAAATTTTAATTAAAAAAGTCCCATATGTGGCAAAAGAAAGTAAAAAAAATGTCACTATTCTTAAATAATCCTGTATTTATCAGTTGCGAGAAATGTTTGAATTGTCCATTCACATTGGAAATTTTAATTGAAGTCCCATATGTGGCAAAGAAAGAAAGAAAGTAAAAAAATGTCACTCTTCCCGAATAATCCTGTATTTATGGTTGTTGAAATGTTTGGTGTTCATTCGTTAAAATTTTAATTAAGAGTCCCTTATGTGGCAAAGAAATAAAAAATGCTATTCCCGAGATAATCCTGTATTTATGGGATTAGAAATGTTTGATTGTCCATTTCACATTTTAATTAAAAAAGTCCCATATGTGGCAAAAGAAAGTAAAAAAATGTCACTATTCCCGAATAATCCTGTATTTATGAGTTGTTAGAAATGTTTGAATTGTCCATTCACATTGGAAATTTTAATTAAAAAAGTCCCATATGTGGCAAAAGAAAGTAAAAAATGTCACTATTCCCGAATAATCCTGTATTATGAGTTGCATTAGAAATGTTTGAATTGTCCATTCATTGGAATTTTTAATTAAAAAAGTCCCATATTAATAAGAAAGTAAAAAAATTGTCACTATTCTGAATAATCCTGTATTTATGAGGTTAAAGAAATGTTTGAATTGTCCATTCACATTGGAAATTTTAATTAAAAAAGTCCATATGTGGCAAAAGAAAGTAAAAAAATGTCACTATTCCCGAATAATCCTGTATTTATGAGTTGTTAGAAATGTTTGAATTGTCCATTCACATTGGAAATTTTAATAAAAGTCACATATGTGCAAAAGTAAGTAAAAAATGTCACTTTCCGAATAATCCTGTATTTATAGTTGCAAAGATGTTAATCCATTCACATTGGAAATTTTAATTAAAAAATCATATGTGGCAAAAGAAGTAAAAATAATCCTGGAATAATCCTGTATTTATCAGTTGAAATGTTTTGTCCATTCACATTGGAAATTTTAATTAAAAAGTCACATATGTGGCAAAGAGAGTAAAAAATGTCACTATTCCCAGACAATCCTGTATTTATCAGTTGCAAAAGTGTTTTGAATTGTCGTTGTTAAAATTTTATTAAAAAAAAGAGTCCATATGGGAAAAAACCAAAAAATATCACTATTTCCTGAATAATCCTGTATTTATCGGTTGCAGAAATGTTTGAATTATCCCGTACGATACGGAAATTTTAATTAAAAAAGTCCCATATGTGGCAAAATAAAGTAAAAAAATGTCACTATTCCTGAATAATCTTGTATTTATCAGTTGCAAGAAATGTTTGAATTGTCCATTCACATTGGAAATTTTAATTAAAAAAGTCCCATATGTGGCAAAAGTAAGTAAAAACATGTCACTATTCTTAATATATGTTGATATTTTTTATTGTTGATGCTTGTTGATATTTTTTTGCATGCACTCTGTAATTAAAGTGTTTTCTGTAGTGTGCCTTTTCTTTAAATAAGTAAATATATTCATCGATATTGCCACCATTACTAAAAAGTTGATTCTCATTTTTGTAAGAAATGAAATACCTAATTTTTACAGTCAGTATAGATTCCTTACAGTAGCAGTTATAATTGATAAAATTTAACGAAAATTAAATTAAATATTAATAGAACTTGAATTAAAAATTAATTAAAATGCATTAAAATTCTTTTGCATTATACAGAAAGGCGCAAATGCAGCTGCTTCTGATAGAATACACGAAAACAAAATTAGAACTTCAGAAATTAAGTTAAAAATTATAAAAAATAAGCATTAATAAAACCTTAATATAAAACACAAAAAAGCAAATTAGAACGAAAAATACAATTAGAATGAAAGCAAAATGGATGAAAATTGTAAAAGAACCAAAATGGCGATTCTTCCTCAGAGCCCACACGCCATTGTAGCTATAAAGCAGGACAAAAATTTTCTGAATAAAGGAATGAAATCCTTTCATCCTAATTTCAGAGGTTGGACAAAAATTCAGGCCACATAAAGGAATAATTTTGACTAATGGTCATTCCTTTATTCAGAAAATTTTTGTCCTGCTTTAGAGCTACAATGGCGTGTGGACTCTGAGGAAGAATCACCATTTTGGTTCTTTTACAATTTTCTTCCATTTTGTCTTCATTCTAATTGTATTTTTCGTTCTAATTTGCTTTTTTGTGTTTTATATAAAGGTCTTATTAGTGCTTATTTTTTATAATTTTTAACTTAATTTTTGAAGTTCTAATTTCCTTTCAGTAGATTCCTTAAACTAAACAAAATATTTTAACAAGCTTTAATCAGATTAAACATTTCCCTCAAACATAAAACATTTAAAATCCCTTTCTTTGTCTAAGAGAGAAAAATATTTGCATTCGAAATCGGGAATATTTATTTAAATTAACAGTGGATCAGTACTTTCAGTTATAAATCGTCTCCGATTTTTAAGTTATGAAATGGTATTCTTACGGGCAAATTACTTATTGTGCTGGAATTCTCTTTCCATCTATCAGTCAACACTTCAGTAATAACACTATTTTATTAAAATTGCGCTATTTCCAAGGGCTTTTTTTCTCGTTTAGTACTAAAGAAAGGAAATCTCTTTTCTTTTAATTCAAGTCTTAAATAAGCAGCATTTCTCTAGATAATTATTAACTTAGAATTTAATAAATATTTTGTTGAAATTATTTCAGATTCAAAAATATTTGTCGAGGGATAGAAATTTCTGAGGTAATTCAAATCTATCACAACAATACCTGCAACTTTAAAATTTCGATCATTTTTATCAAATTCGATTTCTTTTTCATCAAAATCGAGAAATCAGTTGAAAGATATTTTTCCAAAATGAAAACATTTGAATGTAATTAACCATTGCAATAAAGGATCTTCCATCTGAAAATCAATACTTAATTAAAATGAAAGAAAAATCAATTAAAAGAGGATTCGATTACTTTCAATTCTGGAGCATTTTAATCAAAAATTTCGTGAAATTCACCTGCATGCAGTGAGTGTAATTAAGTGTTTCTTCTCTTACGATGCGAGAGAAGATCGATCATCAGATGTGAGGAACATAAAATCGTTTTATCATACTGGATTAAAATACATTTGAGTAGCTGAATTTTTCCGTTAGATAATTTATTATTTACACAGTATGAAAATTAAAAGACCTGCCGTCAATTTTGTTTTAACATTTTAAGGATATCAGAAATTATTGATAGTGTTGCAAAGATGTAATGTCGCTTTCCTGCTTGGGTAGTCTTATAGTTGGGGAAGGAGTTCTACAGGGGTAAGTATGGAGTGACGGGCATCGCCATTCCGGGACCCCTGACCTTGGCGATAAATAGATGATTCCAGAAAATGCGACCCTTTTCTCTATTTTTCTATTAGGAAAGGGAATACGCTTGAATATACGAGAAAACTCCATGTGACGTCACGGCCTGTCGGAGATAGTATATAAGGACGCGTTTGGATACGAGGGAGTGGTATTGATCCACTGGAACAACTTTAAAGTTTCGTCTGCAGTGCGAGCTAGGAAGCTGGTGAGCTGAGCGCTATTGAAAGTGCTCTTATTGTCGTTATTAGTTTTTTGCTGACTGTTTGTGTTGCTAAATATCAAAGTGCTGAACTGTTATTATCTGTGAATTGTTGTCTATTTACATTGGTAATCTGTGCAAGAACTATTGTTTCCTGTACCTGTACTACGTATTTTCCTGTATACTTGTGATTAAACCTTCATTCTCCATTATCCTGCGTGTTGGACTGTTTACACCATACACCCACAGAAATATTTTTGTACCAATAGTTATGGCATTCAGTTTATTTATTTGATCTTAAATATTTTTAATGAATATTATCTCAAAACATTAGATCCTTTAATCGGCTAATAAAATTACAAAATAAATATAATTTAACATTTATTAAAGACAACTGGAAAGGGAATGCAAATAATGGTATGATACGGTCCTTCAAAAAGTTTTCAAACATAACTTGTTACTCAATAATAATTATCGCTGCTTGAACTAAAAGTGTTTATAGATTTAGAAAAAAGTGTTTCTATAAATCCTCATCACTTTTGTTTAAGCAAGGGTCATATTAAAATGTTTATTAATTTTTTTTCATCTAGGAAAAAAACAGATTTAAATTTTTCTAGATTAGATTAATTCAAATGCTTATAAATTATACGAAACCTCGATATTTCAATTGAACAGGTGGCATTGTCTGTGAACAGTTGAGATTTGGGCCTTCTAAGATAAAACGAAGTTCTCCATTTTTTTACACATCTTCTTGATGTAGTCAGTGTGAAGTCCGGTGTATGTATAGAGTATTCTACGAAACCGTTTGTCGTCCATTCTAATTGTTCGGCAAGATCTCACCAAGGTAGGATCTAACATCGAAATGGTAGTGTAAGAATGTTCCCATGTTCCTGAAAATAAAACTCTTCATCTTCAGTACTTGACCATAAGACTTTTTTGTGGGGATACTTAACACTTTAACATACAATGACGTCTCTGATACGAGCATCGCATTACAAAATTTTTGCTATTTAAGTCCGTATTTACGAGAATGGATCCCAAAAAAAAGTCCCAGTGGTTTGAGGTGTTTGTTAATGAGTCAGTATATAGATTTGAAAATATGCGGGAGGCTGGATCTGGCTCCCTGGCTATAGTTTCCCACTACTGCTTCAAACTGTTTTGCAATACTTTTTGATTTGTAAAACGGTGTGATTTCAAATAAAACTACTTTGCTGTCGGGAATTCAAAAACAAGTAATCACAATTTTAAGATCCGTAAAGATGAATTAAAAACAATACAACTACATGTTTTTGTTATAAAAAATCTATACTTATAAAAGGCAATGTTTGTGTGCGTGTGTGTGTGTGTGTGTTTGTCGGCGATGTCCAGACGAATCTATCGCACTTACAGCCATGAAATTTGGTACACAGGTAGTCGTAATGGTGATTGAATGCACCTCGAAGCCGAAATTTTAAATTTTAATCTAGAAATTTTTTTATTTAATGTTTTCTGTTGTTTTGGTTGATTTTTCGCACTAATTTGTCAATAGAATGGTTTCGAATAATTGTACGACAAAAATAGATAGACCATCGGAAAGAGCACGCGATTTCCGTTCTAATGAAGTTAGTTTTGAATTTCTAACGTAATTTACTGAATTTTGAGAATTTTTTAAAAAATAGTCAGTTTCACCACCTAAATTTTAGTTTTGTTTTTAAATTTGTTGCATCCGACTTTCTAATAACACTATTATTTTCAATTTTTTTCAGCTTATAACTAGACCGGTTCTCTCTGATTTAAAACAAGAACGGTTAAAATATCTTTTTCCGTTTTTTTTAAATTAAATTATTCCTGGGCAGATGAAAGTTATTTTTGTCGAGCGAAATTTCTTCAGCGATAGCCTTCCGGAACGCAGCTTTCAATTTGATTGGATGAAGGGTCAGGTGACGTCATAACCTTCGGAGCTTTTTGTCATGTTCTAAGAATTTTTTTTTCATTTTGTTGAAGTCCTGATTCCATGGGCAACAATTTTTTTATATTGTTTTGGATTAATGTACTCTGTACTGTTTTTCTACATGTTATTATCGCGGAAAAAATAAGCGGGAAAATCTATAATGTGTTTCTTTTGTTTTGATTTTGTTTTGAAAACTTTTTCGTGTCATTGTGGGCGATTTTTTTTAATTTTGTTGAAGTCCTGATTCCACGGGCATCGCCGTGCGCGTACTGCTAGTAGCTAATATTTCATCTTTTGATACAGTAACAGAAAGAGGTAACCTATTTAATATTTATCCGTTTTAATACATCAAGTATTTCATACGAGGAGGGATCCAAAAAAGGTTTACAAGAGGTGATAAAATATTATTTATTAACATTGGACAGAAAATACAAAAGGAAATTAAGAGGCATACTTGCCGATCACTTTTCCACTTTATCACCAAATCTATTTAGGCATTTATCTGAACACAGGACCAACTTGTTTAACCCTCTGAGAGTTTCGCACGTATTTTTACGTTGACCTTGGACTACCCCATAAGCGGAAAACACGCATTTCAACGTGTGGTCGGAAACACGCCTTAATCGATCTGCACGCATTTTTACTTCCATTGTGAACTGTCTCTAAAGCATGTTAAAACCTAGTTTGAATAGGTTCCAAGCTGAATAGAACTGATTCTTGTGGTTAGTCCCTCCACGGGGGTTGCTGATTGTCCATAGTTCAGAGGAGGGCAGAGACTGGATCTGCTGCGCTTTCGGAACATCTTCTGTTGGGAGGAAGACACATTTTAAAAACAGATAAAGGGTCTTCAATCGCTCGCTTTTCGAATCACTTTACAGGGGAGACCGAACCACCCAAAGGGTTAACCCGGCTTGACAGAAATCACTTCCTATCCATTAAGCCAGTTCTCGACAACTGTTACCACATCACTCCGAAGAGAACCTTGTTCCAATAGGTGTTTGTAACCCAGATTGGGTGCCAAATCTGGGATGTAGGGGGGTGGCTCGAGACTCCCCACTTGAACTTTAGCAGCAATTCTTGAGTTTTGCTAGCAGTATGGGTATTGTCATGCAGGAGGATGACACCCTCACCCAACATGCCAGGGCGTTTGCGATGGATGGCTTCACGATGGCCAAGTGACTATTTCCTTTTCCGCAATTGAAGGGACGCTTATCGGGAACAAGGTTCTCTCCAGAGAGTGATGTGAAAACAATTTCCGAGAACTGGCTCAATGGACAGGACGTGATTTCTGCCAAGCCGGGTTAAACAAGTTGGTCCTGCGTTCAGATAAATACCTAAATAGATTTGGTGATGATGTGGAAAAGTGATCGGCAAGTATGCCTCTTAATTACCTTTTGTATTTTCTGTCCAATATTAATAAATAATATTTTATCACCCCTTGTATACTTTTTTTTTATCCATTCTCGTAAGTCAACGTAACAATTAATTAAATGCCAAAATGAAATGCCTTTACCATCTTAAATAGATTGAAATAACAAAAATATATCCCAAATGGGCGGTGGCATCTAATTAGGAGGTTAACCCTTTCAACGGCTTTTCTTCTCCAGGCGGTAGTCTTTTGACGATTTATCAGAAAGAAAGAGTTTTTAGTATCTAATAAAAACAGTAGATGGCAGCACGAATTCTATTTTTTCCCTAATGGATTCACGCAGCCATTAAAATTGTTCTCACGAAAAATAAATTGCTTGTGCCTCTGAAAGTGTTAAATAAAATCGTATGGCAAGGGATTAAGAGACAAAGCTTGCTCTATGAAACTTGCAACCGTCGCACAGTGGGATATTTCACGAATCTGGGCGCCAAAATTATTTTTCGGTTTTAAACTAATTTAAACATATTAGTTAGTAAATTAATGAGCTTTTTGTAGAAAATGTTGCTTTATAACTTAAAAATAATTGATATTTTATAACTTAATAGTTATATACAGGGTGGTCATAAAGTAACTTGGCCTATTTAGAGGCTTCTGGGGCGCACTGCATTTAGAGTATCAAGACGAGATTTTGGATCTAAGTATTATGGGATATGCGCTTGTGCGATTTTATAGGTATAGAATGTACCACCTCTTATGGTTTCGGTTACAGTTAAAAATGTTATAATTTTTTTCAATGGCAACCAACACCTTAATTTTTTTTATTATTAATGAATATATCATCTGGATATTCTGAATGCAGTGCTCACCAGAGGCCTCTAAATAGACCCGGTTATTTTATGGTCGTACCTTGTACATTGAACAAAATTAATAATATTGCATTAATTATATTTACAGAAAAGAAATCGGAAAGATAACAAATAATAGAATAAATGATAAAAATAATTGAATAATTGTGTAAAAAATTAGTTAACAATTCATGAGGAAGGTGCGATTTATTCGTCTGATGATAAATCATTGATGTCATTATCTGTTTCCTTATGATCGGAGTCCTCTTCATCAAGAACTTCAGAAAATTCCATTGACAGTAACACCTTTAAAGTCTCTTTTAAGAATGATTTTGACTTTTTCCTCATCGTGAGTCTCATACCCGTCAACACTGGGTCCGAACTCAAAAACAATCTGTTGAGAACATCCTCATAACAAGAAAGTCTGGAAAATTTTCGGGCTCAATTTTGACCGAATGATCGGAAATGTTTGCTGCGTGCTTCGGTCGCTTCTTCTGACAATTGGCCTATTGGTAGTATAGCATTTTCTATTACAATCGGACCATGAATTAAGATCTTGTTCATAGTAGGCGGCATTGGGTACCATGGATATAATTGCACGTAGAGCTCAGATGTTTCTTCTGTATATTCTTTGAACTTTTGCAAATTAATCTTGTGGCCACTGGATATGGTTTTTAGAATTACTTTAAAACGATATATTAAAGTAATCGATCTGATCTTTAACTGAGATTTAAAATGGAAGAAATTGTGATTTATTTTTTAAATTTCATCGTCATCAAAAGTATCACTTTGAAGAAGATAATTTTCGAGTTTAATTTATCATGTATGTTTGGTCAATTTTGTTGTTGCATAATGTTAAATAACTCTCTTCGAATCATTACTTTGACACCCGATGACCCTAGAGTAAAATAGAAACAAAAAAAGTGCATAGTAAATATATGCAATTTAGATATCCAAATTTTGAACCTCTTTTTTTTTTTTTTAAATCGCACGAGTGTGTGGTAACTTTTTACAAAAACATAAGCAATTTTGACTTGACTTCTTTTTAGATAACTAAATGTTGACAAAGAACAATTTCAGTATTTTTTGCAAAATCCTAAAAAGAGATAAAATGGAATAAACGCAATGTTTTAAGTAATATTTATAATTGATATAATTTTATTCCAATCAAAATGTCTGAAAATTACACACATATGATCGTTTTGAAAATATTCATAACAATTTTCTTTAAATTGCAATTCATATCATAAATAAGAGGTTAAATGCAAAGTAATTGGAATGCCTACTGGAAAATTTGGAATAGCAATTTTTATATCCCTTCATTTCAAAAGTTGGGCAAATCAGAGGCTAATTTAAACAAAAACACAAACATAAAGGTCTAAATTTATTGATACAAAAAAAATTAGCGTGGAAATGTTTGGAAATATAACAAAAACCTTCGAGATTTCGCAACATACAAAATTTTTTTGAAAAAAAATGCGTTATTTTCAATTACTTTTGCAATTATTAAAACTAATTTTTCAACAATTCAAATCCATAAAAAATATGAACACATACCTATCTCATCAGTATCCATAACTGTTAGATTTTAATTAATTCTAGAAATGGAGGTATTCACATTCGAAAATGGAACGTTTGAAGCAACAACTATTTGACGCAGGATACACTTCTCCAGTTTGAGCTAATAATACAGAGGTCAAGGTCAGTTAAGAGAGTTAAAAATGGTATCACGTGATTCCCCAGTTATTCAGCTTTATAATGTATACATCCATTCGATCCTGCGCTGTAGTTTATAAAATCGACTTTTGGCTGCCCAGATTCGTCAAATATTCCACTGTGCGTCACCGAATTGAGAGCAGCTATTGAATGAAAACGCACACAAACACCAATCGAAATGTTTCGTGATCCCACAGATTCGCGTTGTCAGCAGTGCCTGGAACAGAATGGACGTCATTTTGAAAACAATCGTTGGAAAAACAATTAAATAATGCCTCTAGATTCCAAAACATTTTGAAAAGGAAATGCATTTTAATAAACATCGACTTTATGATTATTTAAAGTGTGACATAGGGGGCTCAAATATCACCTACATGCAGTGGCGAATCCAGGAGGGGGCTATCGGGCTACAGCCCCCCCCCAGAGCCAAGCCAGAATTCTTGATTTTATTTAAAAATCCCTTTTCGGCAAGCTTGAAGGCAAAGGTAGATTCCTTTACGTTAATGTTACAAAAGTCATGAAATATTACATATTGATCCATATAGACATAGCCAATGACTTTATTGTTTCTACACATTGCAATATTTACGCTGTGATTCTGTTTTCATGTCATTTAATTTTTTGCTATATCAAGGTTTTATCATTCCATTTTTCATTCCAAAAAGTTATGATAGATTTATCGGTCAGTACATTGATAAATTTTTTTATATCTCAACACATAATCATTCAGCAGGTAGGAGTCATAAAGAAATAAACATCTCAACAGTGCAAATATCTCCTAGATAACATTAAGCCAACCTATCTGAAACAGTAACAAGAAATTGACTCTTGGCACGAATGAAGAAAGATTCTAGATTTAAAAATTAATTTATTTAATCTAGGTTACAATATAATTGTACGAACATTACTTTGTCATATGGTAAAATCACATGACATGGAAACAGTTAAATACTACTAGAATGGGCTCATTTAGAGAACTCCCTGGTTACAGAGATAATAGTCACTAAATTCTTAACATATAAGAGAATAAAACTATTAAACATTGTGTGTGGCAAATTTAATACGTGTATTTAAAGCATAGGATATGAATGCAGCCAATTTGAAAAGTAAATTTTAATCTCCATCGACGGTTATAACCAAATACTCAGGCAGAAAATCCCAAACAATTTTAAAGTTAAGGAGATATTTTTCAATAGTAAAAAGGATAAAGGAAACTCTTATTTAAATATCTATCGTTTTTGGATACTTTATATTGATTTTATTAAACAAATCGTGGTCCCGCCATGTTTAGCTAAATGTCAAATTAAAGTATTCTGTCAAAACACCTATTATCAAATTAACTATTAAAATTATTTGATTAATTAAAATTAACTATTTACTTAATTAAAGTTAAAAATTAATTGTTACAAAACTTCACTAAAACCTTTTTCATGGCTCATACTATATGCCAGTAATCTTTATCTTATAATTATCTAATAATAATATTAATTTAAATAAAAATCACTGTGGCTATGTATGTATGTTCCACATCTTCTCCTAAACCACTGGACTGATTTCAATCAAACTTTTCAAACTTTTTATTTAAGAAAAGAGAAAGGTCACCTTCAACTTTTCAAAGCCTAAAAGATGCTTAAAAATTCACTTAATTAGAAATTAAGCAAGGCGTTTTTCCGCGATGTCTTTCATTTCCATAAATTTGTTTCTCTCATTTTAGTATTTTTTTCAAAATTAATTTTAAACTGAATTCGTAACAATATTCTTGTTGATCAAAAATAATACGAAGAACTGTTTCCAGAAGGAAGAATGCTAAAAGAAAATTTTAAAAGTAGACGATTTAACAATTTATATCGGGACCAGCTATTGATTTATTTTCACGCTTTAAATTAATGAATAATTAAACAGTTAATTTAATTGTTTCAAAATATTCATTAAAACCTTTCATTGACTTTAGTAATTGTTAACAAAATTTGAGGTACCTATATAACAAATAATAACGTATGAAGAAAACGGATGCTTTTAAAAATCGTCTGGTTCAATTGATATTCTCATTTTAATTGAAAGCGGTTTAGATCAGAAAAGGAATTTGTATATTATAATATTTATACAATAGTAATTTTTACATTCAAAATATTAAACATGAAAACATTTTAATCCGGATCAAAGCCAGGTATATCAATTAACAGTTATAATTAACAAAATTTAACAAAGATATTAACTATAAATTAATTAGTCATAAATTAATTATATATGATACCGTATAAAAAGTGAAAGTGAATGCGGTTGATGGGAACTCATAACTTCTATGTAATTCTTGCTGTCAAAAAACTTTCAATATAAAAGTAGTTTGTTATGATAAGGTGATAATTCCCCTAATTGAAATTTTCTTTTTATCTTCAATCTTAACGAAGCTATGGGGAAATGATAAATTGGGTGGGGTGGGGGGATTGAATATCGCTTTTCAGCTCATAACTTATAAGCAATTCTAGCAGACAAAAAACTTTTAGTATAAAAGTTGCTCGTTGTCATAAGGTGATAATTCGCTTAATTGAAAATTTCTTTCTATCTTTAGTCGTAACAGGGCTATGGGGAAATGATAAGTTGGGGAGGGGATTGAAAATGGCTTTTTAGCTAATAACTTCTAAGAAATTGTGGCTATTAAAAAAGTTTCAGTACTAAAGTTGTTTCTTGTGATAAGGCAATAATTCGACTAATTTGAATTTTCTTTCTATCTTGAATCATAAGGGAATTATGGGAATATGAAATTTTCAGTCCCCCACCATTTCCACCCCCTTTGAGCTGGTTAGACCATCTGTGAACGCGGCCGAGATTTTCACCGTCCTTACAACATATCCGTAGCCAGTTAAAAT
>BGPR01017124.1:0-12181 GCA_013235015.1 Araneus ventricosus
GTATTGTGAATATTCTATTTAACCTTTGATGGAACACTTCATATCTGGTGTTTGTTTCTTTCAGTTAATTTATTGCCAAAGAGACTTGCAACTGTCGCGCTTTGAGTTTATGATCCTGTATTTTATTTTAAAAATGTCTCGTTTCTGTATGTCTGAGCTACCCTTTAAGTGTGTCTCTCCATTTTAGAAACGCCCTGTAGAAATCAGGATTGGAGATGCCATCGTTACTTGATGACGTTAAATGAACAAAAGCTATTATAAAAATTCTGTGGCATGGAAATTGGGACGGATAGTAGTGGCTCAGATGTCGTTCTCGTCATCTGGCCACAATTCAAAACGAGATCAGTCCCAAACAAGATGGCAAGTCCTTTGACCAATTAGTTCGAGTTCTCTAAAGGTTTGTTCAGCCAGGATTCAACAAGGCTACTTGCTATTGTATCTGTGCTGCTGCATACGACTTATGACAGTGTTATTTATACAACTGTAGTATTGTGAATATTCTATTTAACCTTTGATGGAACACTTCATATCTGTTGTCTGTTTCTTTCAGTTAATTTACTGGCAAAGAGACTTGCAACTGTCGCGCTATGAGTTTATGATCCTATATTTTATTTTAAAAATGTCTCGTTTCTGTATGTTTGAGCTACCCTTTAAGTGTGTCTCCCCATTTTAGAAACGCCCTGTAGAAATCAGGATTGGAAATGCCATCGTTACTTGATGACGTTAAGGTATCCGACTGGTTTAAAATCGTCGTTTTGGATGAAATTATCAAAAAACTTTTTATAACTTAGTTTTGTAGTCTCTTTAACCAGCTTTCTAAAACTGTCTCACATTTTACTCTATGTGAATTACAAATGGAGTTACAGCTGTTTTATTACCGAACTGTAAGCATTATTTTATGTTGCATGAAAACTTTAAATGTGTTTTCCGAGAAATGATATTCTTGAGGAAAACTGTCGACCGTAACAATGATTTCTCAAAAGGTTATTCAAGTATTGATATGAAATTTTCTGAGATTGTTTTCTGTAATATGCTTGATGTCTTCCTCTAAAAACTAAGCTCAATTTTAAAATCAAGTATTATTTTTAAGTGCTTAAATATAAACGAAAAGCATTTTTATGAAAAATTACCAGTTTAGTAACTGTGTTTAGCTATATCTCAAAACTATTTTGAAGTACAAGAAATATTTTAGAGCGTAACACAGATAACTGTCATAAAAATGTACTCCTACAAGGATTTATGTATATTTAGAATATGATTTTGTCTATGGCTGTTAGCGTAAGGCAAATATTTTAGTCATTTTTCTTCAAATTTATCAGTTTTTTAAAAAAAATATTGTTTTGAAAGCCTAGTTTTACAATATTTTCATAGTTTTAAAACATTTGCAGTTGAAAAATAACATTAAAAATATATATAATTTATTTTTCAAAAAAATGTCTCCGAACACAGTCGGATACCTTAAATGAACAAAAGCTATTATAAAAATTCTGTGGCATGGAAATTGGGAAGGATAGTAGTTGCTCAGATGTCGTTCTCTTCATCTGGCCACAATTCAAAACGTTATCAGTCCCAAACAAGATAGCAAGTCCTTTGACCAATTAGTTCGAGTTCTCCAAAAGTTTATAGATCCAGGATTTCAAAAGGCTGCTTGCCATCGTATCTGTGATGCTGCACACGACTTATAATATTATTGTTTATGCAACTGTGCTATTGTGAATATTCTTTAAAATCTGTGTTGCACACTTTGCATCTGGTTTTTCTTACAAATTAACTGGCAAAGAGCCCTGTATATTTCTCCCTTTGCGTTTACGATCCTATGTTTTATTGCAAACATGACTTGTTTCTCTATGTCTCAAATACCCTTTAAGTTTGTCCCTTGATTTTAGAAACATCCTGTAGAAACGCAGGTTGGAAATGCCATTGTCATTTGATGACGTTAAATCAACAAACATTAGTTAAAAAAAAACATGAAAAGGCGCAGTTCGGGCCCGCGCCTTCGATTTTTCGTGAAAACGTCGGGGATAAAATCATAAGACTAGTGTTTCGTATTAATATGTAATTTAATTATCAGTCTCTTTAATACAATATTTACACAGAGTAGTATAATGGTTACCGAATAGATAAATCACAAGCTACCACAGACCCTTGCTACATGCGATAAACTTGCGATTTAGCCATTTTGTAACCATTATAATACTCTGTGTAAATATTGTATTAAAGAGATTGATAATTAAATTACATATTAATACGAAACACTAGTTTTATGATTTTACCCCGACGTTTCCACGAAAAATCTACGGCGCGGACCCGAACTGCGCCTTTCTTATGTTTTATTTAGAGTAGCTTTTGATGGCGCTATCTGTTGACAGTATATAGAACTACATTTCGCGTATGCGCAGTAAAACATTATTTACTAAAAATGCTCATATAATCAAAAAATATGCGGAGTTTAAATTTTCAATTTAATACCGATTTTTTTACTTATATTCTGATAAATATTTTTATTGGATCACTTTGGGTCCTCGTGATACTCCTCAAGCGCTTTAAAATGCACCAGAATCAACCTCCTAGCTAAACGCGTTTCCACGCTACACTTATTTATAACAATCACGCGCATGTGCCTACGCTGGTGCGATGACGTCACAGGCGAAACAATTACTATGCGACAAACTCTCACAGATATGATCTATCCGTTGTGAGGTCAACTATTCTTTTCGCATTATTAGTCTAGTAGTTATTAGAGGTTCAAATTTGACGGTTTTTTGTCACACAAGAAAATTCGACCGTCTATCACTGCAACGAGCGGAAAGACGTTTTCACGTCAAAAATTCTGTGGCATGGAAATTGGGACAGATAGGAGAGGCTGAGGTGTCAGTTTCCTCACCTGACCATGGTTCAAAAAGAGGAGGTCCGTCCCAAAATATTCCTTGTATTGCTTCTGTACGATACGTTAAAATATCTCAACTTAAATGCATATATATAGGATTTTAAAGTTGAGAGACAGACGGAAGAAGGAGAGAGTTCGACAGTGACGAGCTATGAAGGCTGAAACGACGATCATGATGACGTGCCTTACTATTCCTGCAACATCATGAACTAAGACTGAATTACGCGTCTTAAAAAACTGTGCACAGCTTTAAAACTGTATATAGCCTCGTTGTATTGATTATGTAACATTTTTTAGCATAGATATTGCAAGCTGATGCCCGTGACTTCGTCTGTGTAGTAAAACACTATTGGTGCCTTATTGTTCAGGATAAAAATACTTTACCGTCTAATTGTTTTAATGTAAAAGAAATTTCTTCTATATAAATGTAGAAATACGGTTGCAGGGGAATTAATCCCGGCTTGAGCAATCATAATTATAGGAAAATTATTGATCTCGGCCGAAGCCAACATAACTTGAAGAAAATTGTTATCTTATGGGCACTCTAGCGGAAAATGCACCGAAGATAAAGGAGAAGAAACAGTAATTTAAAAACTAAATTATTTTATTAATAAAATATGAAATGAGCAAGGTATTTACACATTATTATTTACAGATAAGACAAGATAGAGTTAGGGTTTCTTAGTTAAATATCAACTTACACTTCATTTAAATGTTAGTTATAGCAGGTAGGTAGATAGATAGCCATCGGCGCCGTGCTAACAGGGAAGAGACCCCCCGTAGTTGCCTAGGCTCACATCTACCGCATGTCTGTTCTGCTTGATTTCAAAAAGTCATATCCCTGGATTCAAACATTACACTTGGTTTTTTAAAGGAGAAACATCCACGCATCACGTGATTAGCACGAAGAGACCGCGTGATCGTTATCTCCCGATATCTTTCCGCTGACACAACAATATTCAAATGATCTTGTGCGGAAAGTGAAAAAGTATTATTAGGAGGGAATTAAACTTATGATTTTAAGCTAGACGGGGAAAATACAATTCTCACATAAATATTATAATTAACTATATTCTGCAAAGGATTATAATCCATTAATCAAGACAATTTATACATCCACAATTATAGATTTTGTTAAATTAGTAGATTAAGTTTGAATATCCAACTTTATTGTCCAGGCTAAGAGGATTTTGAGAAGCAGAATTTGCTAAAAAAAATAAAGAAATAAATAAATTCCAGTTAATCAGTACGTAGACATAAATTAACTTCAAAAGAATTAGAAACAAAAAGAATTCAAAGAACAGAGAAGAAAGAAGAAATTCTTGCTCTAGAGAACAATAAAAGTTTTGTTAGAAATTGTGTTTTGAAAACATTTTAAAAATTGATTAAAAATTAGAATCATTGAAAATCAAATTTTTTGAACTTTAAGAAGAGGTCTAACTGGATTTTGTGTAATAATATGCTTCGAAGTTATTGCGGAAAAACGTAAAATTCGAGGTAATTTTTAATTAATTAATGTTCTAATTAAAATTTCGAAAGATCTAATCTTAGTGACCACCTACCAAATTTCAAGTTCTAGTGGTTTGGGAGATTCGGTGATGAGCGAGTGACTCTTATATAGATATATATCTATATATAAGAGTCACTCTTTTATATATACAGATAGATCGAAATTTAGTTAAACGAATCGGCTAATTCATTATCTTGAACTCACACATTGCTTGCTAACCATATATATATATAATATTCTATAATCTACCGATTTCGTCGCCAATTCGGTAGCTCGGATAATCCCACTAGTAACCCTTCAGTTAAATTGTTGACGTAATTCTTAGTATTTTACGTTTTGTTGAGTTGCAAAACTGTTATACGAATTTTAAGGAAGGTGAAAATTAAAAATATCTAACATATAATGATTTTAAGGTATCCGCATACGTTCGAAAACCCATTTTTGACTGAAAATCATAATTTTTTTTTAATGTCTTATCTGAAAGCCTATTGTTTTTAGTTTTCAAAACAGTTTTTATTTTACATCTATGATTATCAGAAGTGAAATTAGAGACATTTTAGTCGAACTTGACAGTTGAAAATGGAGTGGTAAATAATACGATAAAGAAGCATTTTTCATTGTTTTTACTTAAGATATTTAAATTTTATTGTTTATTTTTGTTTTATACTATTTTACATATACCAGGTATTATTTTGAAAGATTTTCAGTGTGAATTTCTTTGTTTTCTATGACATTGTTGCGAATTTAGGTAATTTTGAATCATTGCAGTATCTTGATTCTCCGTTAATGATGTAATTTTTGATAATAAACGTAGGAAAAGTAAATAAATTGTACTTATGATCAATATCAACCACTAAAAGTATCTCTAGATCAACTAATAGGCATTATAAGTTATTTGACTGAAAAACAATATTCAAATCTATCGATGACGGCTGAATGATAGAAAACGATAATGACACATAAGGCTCAAGAAAACGACTAAAAAAAATTTCCAATCAGAAAATTTTAAAAAATGTGCTAAGCTGGCAAAAACTAAGGACTAGCCTACAAAACTGGGGAGTATTGAAGAAAAATTCTTTTTTCTTCTCATTGTAAATTAAAAACAAACTTTAAACTCATTTTTCTCGAAATGTGATTTTTTGCAAAATTTTCATTTTTCAAACACGATATCTAAAATTCAACTTAAAATATCCGTCTCAAATTTGGCATACATATTATTTATTATATTGTATAGGTAATGAACCAAAATATAAGTGAAATAATGCTCCATTAAAAAGTTATGTATCTTTTAAGGTTTGAAAAAAGGCCAAAATTCTTTAAAAATTCATGATTTCACACTAAAACTCTTAAAATTTACATGTTTTTAAATACATTGCAAAACTTTTGCTTCAGGACGTAGACAATAGTTGAAGGATTATATATGCTAAAGAATTTATCATTCTGATCATTTCTTTTTGAACGAGGGTGTTTGAAAAAAGGTCAAATTTAGTGCAAAAAAAATCTAAGTTTTTTCAAATTTTTAAAAATATATTTAATTCATTTAACTTTTTTCTATGATTTATTAAGTTTTAACATAAATGTCATAAAAATACAAAAATATTGCTTCAAATATCATTATTTAAAAAAAGTCCTCCGAACGTAGTCGGATACCTCAAGCGTACAATATTTTTTTTACATAGGATAATTCCAAATAATAATAAAAAAGTAAGGTTTTTAAAGAAAGTTTCGAATTATTTATTTTAACCTCGCCTGTAAACTAAAAATGTTCATTGGCTGCGTATCTTTTAAAAATCTTTTGGTCAAACTTTTTCCCAGTCGATTGTTTTTAATTCGTCAATTCACATTTTCGGTCCTCATCTAATTAGAAGAATGTTCTTTATTCTTCAAGAAATGGATGAAAGGTGAAGGGTTTTTTAAAAGAAATGGTGAAGGTTGTAGAGAATTCTGCTAGAAGCTTCAGGATGGCTTTCTTTTAGCTTCTCTTTTCGCTTCGGTGCTGCTCCTGTTCTGCTAATTTCGCCAGAATGCTTGCGATTTGCCAAGTTGTTAGCCAAGCCAATAGATTCCTGATCCCACAACTAGCCAAGTGCTAGAGCATTTTTTTTAAAGTTAACCTTCCAGCGGGCGCGAGTATACAGGAGATATTTATATCGTGCATCGTATTAAATATTTATATCGTACTGTTTTCCAAAAATAAATGCAACTTTTATTTATGCAATCTGAATTTGATTAGAATTCATGTCGTACGAATGCATTGTATTATAAATTTTCTAACTTTTTACCGTATTCCGGTTCTAAAAGTTACATACGTATATCAATATAGTTAGCAAACAAAGATATAGATGCAATGAGAAATAATGAATAATTTCTCAGTATATTCTGTACATTTACGAAATCTTATATTCACACTATGCATATGTTACGGTCAGGGTGATAAATCGGTTAACAAGTATATTAACTGGGTATTTTGTGCAGGTATAATGCATACTTACAGCGGCGATTATGCATAACAACCGATTTCCCTTATTGAGCGTAACATATACTCCCTATATTGAGAATTCTGCTGGAAATTGTCCTACATTATACATGAAAAAGTACGTTTGTTTATTCGTTTTTATTTCATTAATTACAGCAATTCGTTATTTCACTACTGGACGCAGTTATGCAAATTGGAACCACGTACCATTTTATGGATTTCGACTTCATATCACAAACTGGAAAGGTGTATTCGCCATGCGAAAATTCAACCGCCTCTGATCCGTTACGCAGCATAACACAAATAATACAATTATTGGTTAGACTCGAGTACACGGTACTGCTTCGTCGCCAACCTGGCGACTCTTTAGCAAACAGTTATGACGGCCGCCATCATAATGGTCTTAACCCTCTCAAATCTAACGCCAAATTTGGTGAGTTTGGCGATGGTACAGTATCTTGGGTCAAACCCATTTTGAAAAATGGAAGAAAAAAAAATTGTCTGCAATATTGTATGGATGGGGCGAATCCAGGATTTGGGTCGGGGGGGGGGGGGGGGGTTTAAAAATTTTTGTATCGTCGTGACGAATGTCAAATCTTATGTAAACTAAATCACTTTAACTTCACAGACTTTACTCACCTGACAATAAAAATCATAAAGAACACTACAATATTTTCGATAATTTAACTAAAAACACAATGAAATAACTAGAAAAAACATGTTTTTGATCGTGTCAACGCTTCAAATACGAGCGGAATGACTACAAAAGTGGGAAAAATTTCGAGCCTGTCAAAAACCAGGAAGAAATGTTTTCACTTTTTACTTTCTCGTATACGAAGTATACAAAGAGAAAGTATTGTAATCGTCAAAAAATTCGAACTCGAGATTTTGACGAATCTCCAAGTTTTAGACCTCCCTGGGTCCGAAAAACACAATTTTGGAATTATGTCTGTCTGTCTGTGTGTCTGTCTGTGAACACGATAACTCAAACTATTAGAGCTACGGGGATGAAATTTTGTATGTGGTCTTTAAACATAATTTGTGGGTTTCTATCAAATTTTGGACAAAATCCGTCAACGGGAAGTCTGTCTGTATGTTCGAGATCATGCGAACGCTATAACTCAAAAACTTGAAAAGCCAGATGGATAAAATTTTATACACAGTTTTATCGTCATGAATGTAGGTCCGTATAAAAGTTTGGGCCAAATCCGTCAATGGTTTGACTGTCTGTCGGTCCGTATAATTTACTTTTGAAGAGAATCCGTGTTCTCCACGCGCATGCGTTATAGTTACCTCTGTTCTCGTAATACAGTCATCTTGGCTCACTGCCAAATTCTTCTCGAATAAAAGTGAATTAATTATGGAGTGTTTTCTTTTAATTTTTCTTTCACGCCGAAACATTTTCAAGAGTTGCGTATTTGATTGCGGTTAGTTTTATTTTGTATATTTCGTAATGCATTTTTTCTGAGTGGATTTTGCAATATTTTTACTCTGACAAAACTAGAGTAGTTGTTAAAAGTTATAAAGTAACAAATCAAAATTAGTGTCAATTGATTCATCGGTTCTGTTTTTCATGCTTTTTTAAATTTCTTAAGCACTCTACCAATGTGCATGATATTTTCAACTACAACTATCGGTAGTAAATTTGTAACAATCAGATAGGAGATATTGCTGGCAAGCTAAAAGGCTGCTTAGATGTGTGCAAATCTTTTAGTAACTTACATTAGATAATTGAAATTTGGTATGTGGTCTTCTAATTTATCCTCGCGGTGGGAGGGGAAACAGCACCTTTTTGGGGAAGTATACGAGAAAGTTTAGGGGAGGCCACTCCCTCTGGTTTTAAAGGGAGATTAAGAAAAAACAGCTGCAGTGATTTGAAATAAAATAAAGAATTCTCGTCTAGATCTGGGGGGGGGGGGTGTAGCCCGATAGCCACCCCCCTGGAGTCACCACTGTTGTGTGAAAACGTCAATATGTAGGGTTGCCATACTTCCCGTATATACGGGACTGTCACCCTATTTCACTACGCAGTCCCGCATTACTCTTTGTCCCGTTTTCTCACTAAACTCACTAAAATATTTACAAGTCAGTAACATCGATATTGGCAACACTGAGATTCTATTCAAACCAGTTTGTATAACTAAAAGATTATTTAGAGAAAAATAATGCCAACCAAAACTGCGAAGCAACTGTGTATGGAAGCAGGGCGAACTTAAATTTGAGGGCCCTGGGCTAGAGCAATTTTGCCCCCAATCAGAACCGTAAGTAGAATTTTGAGAACTTACATAGATAAAATAATTGAGGAACAGAAAAGACACCTGTTTTCTGATTACCGCCTTACAATTTTGCAAATCAGCGCCTTTTCAAAGTAGAATTTTGCAAGTCAGCTTCCTTAATGCAGATAACTTCTATTACACGCATGATGTTGGATTTTCTCATTGATTGTCTCTGTATACATATTGTTTGAAGTGATGCGCATGTTTTGGTAACTTTAAAAATTCGATGGCGGTAAATGTGTACTTTACGGTACGCACCTGTTTCTTGCCGATTTTTCTTTGCACAATTTCATTTGCCCTCGCCAGTTACTGTTTTGGATGTGCAGTGCGATTTTTATTGCTCTCTTGCGCATGCGTCACCCGAAAACGAGATTGAGCACGCAATGACTGCGGCATTTCAAGCGCGTACCGGGCAAACTTTTTAACTTAAAAAAATCAGCTGCTTCGCTTTCAGCATAGCTCAATACTCGTAGCTTCGCTTATTCATTTAGAAACGAAACACACAGAATAATATACACGGTACTGAACCGATATTCAATCCGAAGAATTCCAAACGAAGTTTTATGCAAATTCGAATTTATCGACCAATCACATCGAAGAGATGAACAAAACAGTCCAATCGAAACGCGGCGTAATATAGCCTGATCAGCAAAACACCGATGAAAAGATCAATTTGTGCGCATGCGCGTTTGTCACTCGTTAAAAACATCTAGAGGCATCCAAAACAAATGCTCTCTCATCGCCGTTCTTGGCAGCAAAGAGTTGGTGATCTTAAGAGGAAAGAAGTAATTGGTACCGTAAACTCCGCATAAACCCTAAAAACAGTTATGGAAAGAGCAAACAGACCCATAAGAAGCATAGCCACAAAGCATGTGATGCGCGCAAAAGCAGTAGTCTCCAAGAGTACAATGATGATATAACAACTAACAAACTGAAAAAAAAAGCCAGCGCAAAAGCAGCAGCTTCCAAGAGTACAATGGTGATATAACAAAGAGTAACTAACAAGCTGCAAAAACACAAAAGCCAAAGTTAAAAATAATAAAATTAAACAAAAATAACAAAAGGATCCTTCAGGGGACTTTTTCAAGGTTCACCCCCTGCTGGATTCTTTCTTATTTTTGTTTAATTTTATTGTTTTCAACTTTGGTTTTTGTGTTTTTTCAGTTTGTTAGTTATTCTTTATTTTTAACATATATTTAAATTTATAATTCAATTTTTTGGTTTCAATTAAAATAAGATCAGTTTAGTAAATTTTTTAGCGCCTTTGGATCACT
The DNA here is from genome assembly GCA_013235015.1 of Araneus ventricosus. Taxonomy (NCBI): domain Eukaryota; kingdom Metazoa; phylum Arthropoda; class Arachnida; order Araneae; family Araneidae; genus Araneus; species Araneus ventricosus. The sequence goes on from BGPR01017124.1 coordinate 10,424, forward strand.
GGTGCCCCTGGGCTACAGCCTAATTATCCCAATGGATAAGATGACCCTGTATGGAAGACCCACATGACCCTGTATTTTGAGGAGATTTTGTGCAGAAATAAAGTATACTGATCAGAAGTCATGTCTAATAAAGCTACGCGAATACGTATTTCCTATGCCAGTTCACAATTTGCAAATATGGACAGAATATTTTTGCTCGTGTCATTTCAATGGTCGGACGAAAGAAACAGGTTGTCAGTGGTAACAAATGAAGCAATTTTGATTAGTCATTAAAATTTTAAATCATAAACATAATTTTAAAATTATAATTTTAGCCCAAATTTAGAATTATGTGAAAGAAGAAAATGATTTAATTTTGAAAGTAAAATGAACTTTAAAATATGATTGGGTTAAAAAGGATCAGCCTTGCATCTTTCTTATCTACGTGTTCATTTACTATTTACCGGGGTTGCTCAAACTTTGTTTTACTCTACAAAAAATCAATAAACCACTACCTACCAACTTTTTTCATGATTTATTTATTTAGCACTAAACGTCCCGTATCAATGCTTGGCAATTATGTAACCCGTTTTATACCTCTAAACGTGCATTTTTGAGTTAGTTCCTCATCGCATAATTGTATCGCTACGTTACCCAAACACCAGTATATTTATGTAAGCTTTTTCATGTTGTTCGTCATCATCGTCATTCATCATTTTTCTTTCACATTCACACCGTGATAATCAAGACAATGTATATATTCCTTTATTTTGTTGTCAATTCTATGTGCAAACACCAGTTTTGTAATTTCTTCATTTACCAATATTCTGTATGATGTAATTTTTTTCTTTATTTGCAACTCAATAAAGTCCGCCTACAACTATACCAAACCGGTAGGAGCCACATGAACTCTAGAGACGGCGGTGTAGTGTTAAAATGTTTAAAAGCATTAATATATTTATATATCGCCTGCCCTATAGACACAATAGGGTAAATAGAAATCAAACTCTAGAATAATGAGCAAATATGCAGCAAAAACAGAAATAATCATGAATGGCAACAGTAATTCATAAAATCCTACCTTGCTGAATTTCAAAGATCGATGAGAAACAACGACAAAAAAAAAATGTCGCTCTCTGCAGACAAATTAAAATCCTTCTTAGAGGAAAAAAGAATCTTCAACAAATTCCCAGATAAAGCGACAGAAAATCTCACCTCATCCAGAACGTTTCTGAAAGAAAGTTATATACTCAAACAACTATAGTTTTATTCCTAGAATACTAAGATACGCAAACGGTAAAAACGGCATCTAAAATTCAAAACACAAATTACGATTAAAAGAAATCACTTGTTTTTTCGGTTACAGTGATCTAGATCTTGTGACGATTTCCAAGGAATCACTTGGCGCTGCAATGGCCTGATGGTAAGGTTTTGGTTTCGGGATCAGAGGACTCCGGGTTCGAGAACCGGAGGTACACCTGGCGCATGTTTAACCGCTTAACTTAACAGCCCGAGAATACTCGTGCATCGAATTATCGAAATTTTAGTTTATAAGACTAAAATTGAATCGGTAATTAGCTTTATAATTTGACACAAAAAATATGTAGGATCCATAAACATCTTAAGTATCCTATGCCTTCTTAGATGAATGAAAACGACAGCCCTTTTCCAAAACAGGAGGGGTCATCTTATTAGATAACAAAGAAAACTATTCAGTTAAGTGGTTAATCAGTCGTCGTGGGTCAAACTAAGGGGTCTATTCTGATACCCCGGTTGGGG
>BGPR01017124.1:21549-33186 GCA_013235015.1 Araneus ventricosus
TTCCATTTTTTTCGAAAATTCAACCCCCTTGCGGCATTATTAAATTTATAATTTAAATTTTTTTTATTATTTTTTTCTTAATCTCCATACCATAGAACATCTTTTCCGCATAGGTAGGTTTTGATTAATAATAATTTTTTTAAAAAAATCGTATAATCAAAATTAGGTATTTTTCCATTTTTTTTTTTCAAACATTCAACCCTCTTGCGGCGGTTCTTAACCTAAAATTTAATTTTTTATTTTATTTTTCCATTTATCTATATACCATAGAACATCTTTTCTGTATAGGTAGGATTTGAAATTCTGAAAAAAATTTTTTCGATCCACCCTACTGTATAAGTGCGAATGGATAAATGGTATGGGCAGCGCGTGCATATGTATAGTGGAGTTTTTGAATCGAGTAAATGAGTAAATCTAGTGTGACCGATTTAGAACAATTATGTACTTGCTTTCTATTTAAAGTACAGTACTTTAAAGGTTTTACCAAACAGTGAATCTAGCACAAATTATTATGCCTTTATTGGTCTCAAATACTGTGTCATTTTTTTCTCCAATGCATTTTTGACAGCGTGGAAACTTTACCATATTTCGTTTTCAGTTTTCGTCCGATTAGTAGAATATTCTAAATATTCTAAATTCTGCGAGAAATGGGTGAAAGGTGAATGGAATTTTTATTTATCTTACGAAATGAAGAAATTAAGAGAACCCCACTAGTAGCAATACTACTAATGTCTGATTTTGTTTTATTTTTTAGCTTCTTTCCTTTCGCTATAATGTTCTTGTGTTCTCGGCTAATTTCTTCAGAATGCTTACCTCAATTTGTTAGCGAAACTACTAAATTCGTGCTCCCGCGACTAGCGAAGCTACTAGATACGTGCTATCGCGACTAGCTAGACTCTACGATGTTTTTCTTAAAGTTGGTATTCATTTAAGATCCCGCAGTCAGCACGAGCGCTATTAAATTCTGCGTTAAAAAAAAGTTGATAATACAATCACAACCCTAAAAGGATTCGAAAATAAAACTGGAGATTGTGAAATCGCAACCCACAATTACAAAGGGTTCGAAACTATTTTCTGCTGAAAGTGAACTTTGGATTAAACTTTCAACAGTTAATCTTTAACTTTCATCACTTGCATTAACAGCCGAGACTGTGCGCCTTTTTTAAAAATACGGAGTTCCAATTCGTAGATTTCGACCGATTTTATTTCGTCTTTGAGCACTCTATACAAGGTTTTGCCCGAAAAAAAAAATGTTGGTTGGTATCTAGAAGTTAGAACACACGCGATTTCGTCGCCAATATGGTTACCTGAGGAATCGAGCGGATTAGTTCCATTGGCAACCCATCGGCTAGATCGCTTACGTCATGGCAAACGTTTCGCGTTTTTTAATTGTTTACATACTACGCGGATTTTTATAAAACTTAAAATATTTAATTAAATAATAAAATATATTTTAATTAGGATGATTTCAATTAGTAAAAAAATGACAAAGAGAACTTGGGTTTATTTAGTGATTATATATTTTTCCGATCACATAATTGAGAGACTTTTTCTTTGCCTTATAATAAAAATCGTTTGCATGGAATTTTTGAAGTTGCTTGGTCATATTTTGGAATTCATAGTTTGGAATGCTGTCGTCACCTGCGCGATGGTTTCCTTGATGCGCCGTATTGTTCATTTTTCTTTTTCATATATTAAGATCGTTTCCTCCCAAGTGCAAATATTAGAACTGGGTAAGTCTTAATTTTTTATTACTTGTTTTGAACAATATTTGCCTTTAGTAGTTTCGCTACTAAGGGCAAATGTTCTACTGCTTCGTTAGAGTAATTAAAAGAAGCTGATTCCGTACATTCACTAAGCTAGTGAATCTACTAGGATCCCGCTTTGCTGAAAGCGAAGCCACTGATGTTTTTTTAAGTTAAAAAATTTGTCCGGTGTCCACTTCAGATGCTGCAGGAATCGCGAGCGCAATTTCTCCTGCTTCATTAAAATAATTAAAAGTAACAGATTCCTTACATTCAATGAGCTAGGAAAGCTAGTAGTTCTGTTGAAATTCTATATCTAAAACGGGAGACAGTGCAACGACAAACCACAAACGCAATGGGTTCGAAAAAAGATTAAAATTTAAAAGATTCACTTTTAACTGTGACCGATGCACGTTTGTTTACCATTAGCATCCATCTTGCTTTGGCGCGCTGGCGCCGTTTTAATAAGAGTGTGTTCCAACTTGTAGATTTCAACCAAAATGTTAAGTCACTATATAGCAGAAAACCCCGCTGATTGGCGAGATTAGCCAATATCTGATCACAATAGCTCTAGTTACTTCTCGACTAAGATTAATAAAAAGAATTATCAAAATCGATCAAGGCCTTCCGGTCGGGATTAACAGGAAAGTTATGGAATACATTTAAGGTATGCCCAGAAGGGGGGGCTGTGCGAGACCCTCGAGGGTCACGGGCTGTGTCATTTATCTGTTTTCCAATCATAGATCTTTTCCAGCATATCTGTGCAGGTTCAAGATTTCGAACAATCCTGATTGTTTGTGTGGTGAGCATGGAGATGTTGACCATTACTTGACTTCATGTATGTATACCAAGGACTATCATTTGCTACTTCCGACAGGTGCTGCTCGGACTCACTGGACTAGAAAACTTTGTAAAAACTATTTATTTTTAAACAGGTTGAAGTCAATTTTTGAAACTTCTAGGAAAATTTGTGATGATTTGCAGCGTTTGTGATCTGAATTGTATAAATATATATATATATATATATTTATATATATATATATATATATATATATATATATATATATTGTTATGTAAGTAATCCCTTGATTTTCTATTTTTTATCATTATTATTATCCATTTTTGTTTCTTGTGTTTTGCAACGTTGGTTTTGTTTTGTAGCACCGTTGGTGCTTTTGTGTTGTACGTGTTTGTGTATGTTTTTGTCTGTTTCTGTGTGTTTTTGTTTGCAATTGTGTTTTTTTTCTTCTATTTGCACGTAGCTCTGTAATCCATACCCTCCAAATATTGTAACCTTTTTCTTTCATGACTGGTCTGGCTCCTCCCCGTCGATCCTTGCTGACTCTAAACCCTTTGAGTGAGTCGGTCGGCGTGGGTTGTGTACATTTAAAAGGGAGGAACAAAATTTATTGATAAACCTCAGGATGTAGACTTCAACTGCTTTACAGTTTTACTCACATAACCTACAATCTATATACTTAACGCTTTGCACTCTTATGTCGAGTCAGACCCGACATTCTGAATGACGCATCTTTTACACTTTCTTGTTGGATAGCGCTTATTATAATCATATACAGTATAAACTCGAAAATCCCGACTGCTAGGGGAGATGGAAGGTCCGGATTTCGGAAATTTCCTGATTTTAGATATCTTACTTAAACCAATAGAGATGTCAAAGTTCTGACGTCGCCGTGTAGGTAAGTTACGTCACAATTAAGCGCGCATGTGCAGACGCCTTCAGAACAGACCCGGGAGTCTCAAGGCAACGGTAAATGGTTGCTTTGGTAACGCCTCTGACGTTTGCGCATGCGCAACCAATCGAAACGTATGCTGATCTACACGTTGACGTCGATTCCAACAAGTCCATATAAAAACACGTTTTAAACAATAACCAGCGGGAGTGGTCTCCCCTAAACTTTCTCGTATACTTTCTAAGTCAAAATCTCGAGTTCGAATTTTTTGACGATTACAATACTTTCTCTTTGTATACTTCCCATACTAGAAAGTAAAAACAAAGAGACATAAAAATTGATACAAAGACAAAAAAAAAAAATAGTTTAAAATGAATAGAATAACTGGAATTTCCGCATCTTGCCTCAAGCGTTCTAGTTTAAAATTCATTTAGAAAATTTTTTTCTCGTCATGAATTGAAAAAAATCGTCTGGTTTTCTGAGCTTTCCGGATTTTAGAAGTCCGGATTTCCGAGGTCGGACTGTAATAACAAAAAAACACACAGATAATTTTTTAGGAATTGCAACAAATTAATAAATATTTTTCAGCTTCCTAAAGCGTTAAGCCAATCCTTACACTGTTAGTTAAAGTTGCTCGCATCTTATTATCTTTCGGAGTGCAAAGGGTAAATACAATTAACAAAACCAAAGAACCAGTACGCCACCCCCAACCACTGGACCGATTTCGAACATTTTTATTTCATGCGGAAGCTTAAGACGTTTAGATATGTCATCAAGAGTCGTCTGCTCCTCCCCCTCCGCATATTTACAAACCCTACCCTGATAGAACTGAGACAGGAAATCGGACAATATGATTGGCTCGCTTCGCCCAGAGCCGATGACGTCGTTCTTTGCTCTCGTACGGAAATTATAACAAGACAAGCCATTGAATGCGGACTTTGAATTAGTTTAGGTTTCCGTTGCTTGGACTTCGCGAATTTTGATCTACGATAAGCACCTACGTCGCAATTTTATTTAGTCGACTCTTGTTTTGTTATGATTGCCGTACGCTACGTGCGAGAGCTGAAAACGACGTCACTGCCCCTCGTAGCCAATGATATTGGCTGATTTCCTGCCTCAGTTCTATCAGGGTAGGGTTTGTAAATATGCACCCCCTCCATTTTCAAGAGAAATCGAAAAAATACATCTCTACTGCGCATTCTCTATGGGAAAAAACCATCAGACTTTCAATCCTCCAGCCCCAACCACTGAACCCATTTCGACAATTTTATTTCATATGGAAGCTTAACACTTCTAGATATCTCACGGCGGTCAGATGATGAGGACGACACTTGAGCTGGCACCCCTTTCTCCAAACTTACTCCGCTGCACCACACCCGCGGAAGGACGTTGACCACTACGTATGATTTAAAGTGCAGCAGGCCCCATACATGGAGGACCTTCAGTGGAATCGGGTTTCGAACCTGGATCCTTCCTGCCCGGAAGCCAAGACCTTACCACTAGGCCACTTCGGTCTCTTTAAGCATCTTAAATCTAATACCAAATTTGGAGAGTTATCGCTTGAAAAAGTTTAAGTTTGGCGATGGCACCGTTTCTCGAGTCTAAACAATTTTGGGAGAAGTGCGACGTTAAAATTTTTTTTCTGGAATATTTTAGGAAAGCAGCTATATCTTGCAATGTGTATTTTGGGGTTAGTTCGTCATTGTACGTCTGCATCCATTTATAAGAGTTTTTTTTTTTTTTTAAAAGTTAGCGTTTTAAATCAATAAATCTATATCTTGTCTGCGCTTTAGACGTAGAAGCCAAAGTGCAGATACTAATTAAATCTCTTTGGAAAATGGGCGAATGCACAGCAAAAAACAGTTACAACAGTGAGTTATACGCACATGAAGAAACAGTAATTCATACACACCTCACCTTGTTGAAATAACGCGATCCAGTGATCAAGAAAACACCAAAACAAAGATGCTCTCTTCTGGCAGATTAAAATGCGCTTAAGCACTTGGGGGAAAAAAGAACCTTCAGCACATTCCCAAATAAAGTGACAGAAAGTCTCTCATACTCCAACACTCGTCTAAAAGAAAATGAAAAAAAAAAGGTTGAAATCTACAAGTTGGAACACATTCTTCGTAAAACGGCGCCATCGCGCCAAGACGCCAACGCAAGATGGTAAACAAACGTGCATCGGTCACAGTTAAAAGTTAATCGTTTAATCTTTTTTCGAACCCATTGCGTTTGTGGTTTGTCGTTGCACTATCTCCCGTTTAAAATGTAGAATTTCAACAAAACTACTAGCTTTCCTAGCTCATTGAATGTACGGAATCTGTTACTTTTAATTATTCTAATGAAGCAGAAAAAATAGCGCTCGCGATGCCTGCGGCATCTGAAGTAGGCACCGGGCAAAATTTTTTAACTTAAAAAAACATCAGCGGCTTCGCTTTCAGCAAAGTGGGATCCTAGTAGCTTCGCTAGCTTAGTGAATGTACGGAATCAGCTTCTTTTAATTACTCTAATTTAGCAGCAGAACATTTGCCCTTAGTAGCGTTCAAAACAAGTACAACTTCAAAAATTCCATGCAAGCGATTTTTATTACAAGACAAAGAAAAAATCTCTCAATTATGTGATCGGAAAAATATATCATCACTAAATAAACCTAAGTTCTATTTGTCATTTATTTACTAATTGAAATCATACTAATTAAAATACATTTTCTTATTTAATAAATAATTTAAGTTATTTAAAAATCCGCGTAGTATGTAAACAACTCAAATCACGCAAAAAGCTTGCCATGACGTAAACAATCTAGCCGATGGGTTGCCAATGGAACTAATCCGCTCGATTCCTCAGGTTACCATTTTGGCGATGAAAGCGGTGTGTTCCAACTTGTAGATACCAACCAAAAAAAATATACGCAAACAACTGTGGTTTTATCCCTAGAATTCTATGATACGCAAACGGTAAATATCGCATCTAAAAATCAAAACACAAATGCCAATGAAAGCTTTGTTTTTCGGTTGCAGTGCAACATTTATAAACATGAATTATATGCACATGAAAACAGTAATTGATACACAGCTCACCTTATTGAAATATCGCGGTGAATTCCAGTGATCAAGGAAACACCATAAAAAGATGCTGTCTTCTGACAGATTAAAATGCGTTTGACCACTTGGGAGAAAAAAAGAACCTTCAGCACATTCCCAAATAAAGTGACAGAAAGTCTCTAATACTCCACTCATCTAAAAGAAAATGAGAAAAAATATGCGCAAACAACTGTAGTTTTATCCCTAGAATTCTATGCATAAACGGTAAATATCACGCATCAAAATCAAAAACTAAATACCAATGGCTTTGTTTTCGGTTTCAGTGCAACATTTATAAACATGAATTATATTCACATGAAGAAACAGTAATTGATACACTCCTCACCTTATTGAAATAACGCGATCCAGAGGTGAATTCCAGTGATCAAGGAAACACCATAAAAAGATGCTGTCTTCTGACAGATTAAAATGCGTTTGATACCAGGAGAAAAAAAAAGAACCTTCAGCACATTCCCAAATAGAGCGAAGGGTCTCTAATACTCAACACTCATCTAAAAGAAAATGAGAAAAAAATATACGCAAACAACTGTGGTTTTATCCCTAGAATTCTATGATACGCAAACGGTAAATATCGCATCTAAAAATCAAAACACAAATGCCAATGAAAGCTTTGTTTTTCGGTTACAGTGCAACATTTATAAACATCAATTATATTCACATGAAGAAACAGTAATTGATACACTCCTCACCTTATTGAAATAACGCGATCCAGAGGTGAATTCCAGTGATCAAGGAAACCCCACCATAAAAAGATGCTGTCTTCTGACAGATTAAAATGCGTTTGACCACTTGGGAGAAAAAAAGAACCTTCAGCACATTCCCAAATAAGTGACAGAAAGTCCTCTAATACTCAACCTCATCTAAAGAAAATGAGAAATATACACCAAACAACTGTGGTTTTATCCCAGAATTCTATATGATACGCAAACAGTAAAAATCGCATCTAAAAATCGAAAACACAAATACCAATGAAAACTTTGTTTTCGGTTACGGTCACAACATTTATAAACATGAATTATATTCCACATTTGAAGAAACACAGTAATTGATACACTCTCCCTCACCTTATATTGTGAAATAACTTGCGATCCGGTGGTCAATGATCAAAACATACCATAAAAAGATGCTGTCTTCTGACAGATTAAAATGCGGTTTTATTCACTTGGGAGAAAAAGAACCTTCAGCACATTCCCAAATAAGTGACAGAAAAGATATAATACTCAACACTCATCTAAAGAAAATGAGAAAAAAAGTATACGCAACAACTGTGGTTTTATCCCTAAGAATTCTACTTGATACACTGAAGCGGTAAATATCATCCCAAAAATCAAAACACAAGTAGTAGAAGCTTTGTTTTCGGTTACAGTTACAACATTTATAAACATGAATTATATTCACATATGAAGAAACAGTAATTGTTACTCCTCACCTTAGAATAACGCGATCCAGAGGTGAATTCCAGTGATCAAGGAAACACCATAAAAAGATGCTGTCTTCTGACAGATTAAAATGCGTTTGACCACTTGGGAGAAAAAAAGAACCTTCAGCACATTCCCAAATAAAGTGACAGAAAAGTCTCTAATACTCAACACTCGAAAAGAAATGAGAAAAAATATACGCAAACAACTGTGGTTTTATCCTAAATTCTATGATACATATTGGTAAATATCGCATCTAAAATCAAAACACAAATGCCAATGAAAGCTTTGTTTTTCGGTTGCAGTGCAACATTTATAAACATGAATTATATTCACATGAAGAAACAGTAATTGATACACTCCTCACCTTATTGAAATAACGCGATCCAGAGGTGAATTCCAGTGATCAAGGAAACACCATAAAAAGATGCTGTCTTCTGACAGATTAAAATGCGTTTGACCACTTGGGAGAAAAAAAGAACCTTCAGCACATTCCCAAATAAAGTGACAGAAAGTCTCTAATATATCATCCCCTAAAGAAAATGAAAGAAAAAAATATATAAACAACTGTGGTTTATCCTAAATTATGATACGCAAACGGTAAATATCGCATCTAAAAATCAAAACACAAATGCCAATGTAAGCTTTGTTTTTCGGTTACAGTGCAACATTTATAAACATGAATTATATTCACATGAAGAAACAGTAATTGATACACTCCTCACCTTATTGAAATAACGCGATCCAGAGGTGAATTCCAGTGATCAAGGAAACACCATAAAAAGATGCTGTCTTCTGACAGATTAAGTACGTTGACCACTTGGGAGGGAAAAGACCTTCATTTGTTCCCAAATAAGTATTGAAAGTCTCTAATACTCCACTCATCTAAGAAAATAGAGAAAAAAAATATACACGCAAACAACTGTGGTTTATCCTAAATTCTATGATACAAACGGTAAATATATCGCATCTAAAAAATCAAAACACAAATGCCAATAGAAAGCTTTGTTTTTTCAGTTTACAGTGCAACATTTATAAACATGAATTCTCTTCATGAAGAAACTTATTAATTGATACACTCCTCACCTTATTGACAGATCAGAGATTGAATTCAGTGATCAAAGGAAACACCATAAAAGATGCTTTGTCTTCAGCAGATTAAAATGCGTTGACCACTTGGAGAAAAGAACACTTCAATACATTCCCAAATGATAGAAAGTCTCTAATACTCCAACATATCTGAAAGAAAATGAGAAAAAAATATACATAAAACAACATGGTTTTATCTAAATTCTATATGATACATAGGCAATTAAATATCGCATTAAAATCAAAACACAAATGCTGTGAAAACTTTGTTTTCAGTTTTTTAGTGCAACATTTATAAACATAAATTATATTCCTTGGAAAGAAACAGTAATTGATACACTCCTCACCTTGAACATAACTTTACTTGCAGTCAGAGGTGAATTCCAGTGATCAAGGAAACACCATAAAAGATGCTGTCTTCGACAGATTAAATGCATTTGTTGATACTTGGGAAAAAAATAGCTATTTTGTTCCCAAATAAAGTGACAGAAGATCTCTAATACTCCAACACTCATCTAAAGAAAATGAGAAAAAAATATACGCAAACAATTGTGGTTTATCCTAAAATTCTATGATACATAGTGAGGTAAATATCGCATCTAAAAATCAAACACAAATACCAATGGCTTGTTTTCGGTTGAATGCAACATTTATAAGAAAGCGTGAATTATATGCACATGAAGAAACAGTAATTGATACATCACCTTATTAAAATAACACGATCCAGGGTGAATTCCAAGTGATCAAAAAACACCATAAGATGCAATAACTTCTGACAGATTAAAATGCGTTGACCACTTGGGAGAAAAGAACCTTCAGCACATTCCCAAATAAAAGTGACAGAAGGTCTCTAATACTCCAACACTCATCTAAAGAAAATAAGGAAAAAATATACACTGAAGTAACTGTGGTTTTATCCCCTAGAATTCTATGATACGCAAACGAAAGGTAAAATGCATCTAAATCAAAACACAGAAATGCCAATACAAGAAACTTTGTTTTCGGTTGCAGTGCAACATTTATAAACATTTGGTACAACAATGAAGAAACAGTGAAGGTATTACTCCTCACCTTATTGAAATAACGCGATCCAGAGGTGAATTCCAGTGATCAAACATAAAAGATGCCATCTTCCTGACAGATTAAAATACGTTTGACCAGGGGAGAAAAAAGAGACATGTTCCAAATAAAGTGACAGAAAGTCTCTAATACTCAACACTCATCTAAAGAAAATGAGAAGAAAAAAAATATATAAAACAACTGTATGGTTTTATCCCTAGAATTCTATGATACACGCAAACAGTAAAATCGCATCTAGAAATCAAACCTTACAAATCCAATGAAAGCTGTTTTTTCGGTTGCAGTACAGGCAAACTTTATAAACGATATATACATATGAAAACAGTAATTGATACACAGCTCACCTTATTGAAATATCGCGATCGAGAGATTGAATTTATTTGATGATCAAAGAAAGCACCAAAAAGTGCTGTCTTCTGACAGATTAAAATGCGTTTGACCACAGGAGAGAAAAAAAAGGAACCTTCAGCACATTCTCAAATGGTGACGGAAGTCTCTCAGCCTCCCAACACTCATATCTAAAGAAAATGAGAAAAAATATACACCAACTGTGGTTTTATCCCTAGGAGAATTCTATGATACGCAAACTGTTAAAGGAAATCGCATCTAGAAATCAAAACACAAATGCCAATGAAAGCTTTGTTTTTCGGTTGCAGTGCAACATTTATAAACGTGAATTATATGCACATGAAGAAACAGTAATTGATACACAGCTCACCTTATTGAAATATCGCGATCCAGAGGTGAATTCCAGTGATCAAAAGTGAAAACACAAAAAGATGCTTCGACAAGATTAAAATGCAACTTAAACACTTGGGAAAAAAAAAAAAGACCTTCAAGCACCTACTCAAATAAAGGTGACAGGAAGTCTCATACTCAACACTCATCTAAAGAAAATGAGAGAAAAAAAACTTATACACGCAAGCAACTGTGGTTTATCCCTAGAATTCTATGATACGCAAACAGGTTAAAAATCGCATCTAGAAATCAAAACACAAGTAATGAAGCTTTTACATTTTCAGTTTGCAGTGCAAGCATTTATAAACTTGTGAATTATATACTGAAGGAAACAGTATTGATATTGATATCATGATCAAGGGTAATTCAGTGATCAAGAAAGCACCAAAAAAAGGTGCTGTCTTCTGACAGATTAAAATGCGCTTAAGCACTTGGGAAGAACCTTCAGCACATTCCCAAATAAAGTAACAGAGTCTCATACTCCAACACTCATCTAAAAAGAAAATGAGAAAAATATACGCAAAACAACTGTGGTTTTATCCCTAGAATTCTATGATACGCAAACGGTAAAAATCGCATCTAGAAATCAAAACACAAATGCCAATGTAAGCTTTGTTTTTCAGTTTGGTGCAACACATTTATAAGCATGGAATTATAGCCTTGAAGAAACAGTAATTGATACACTCCTCACCTTATTGATAACGCGATCCAGAGGTGAATTCCAGTGATCAAGGAAACATATAAAAAGATTGTCTTCTGACAGATTAAAATG
>BGPR01017125.1:6279-31830 GCA_013235015.1 Araneus ventricosus
GTAATTTTGAATTTGTTATCAATTATTTTTGTAAGTTTCTCAAGTACTGAATTTAAAATAAAAAATAATTTTTGTATTAAGCCATCACATAAATTAAGGGAAACAAAAATACGGTTTTTAAGTATATATACTAAATGATTTTTTTTTAGTAATATGAAATCGGAAAATGCAGTTTAAATGCTAGTTCATATTTTCATATATTTTTCGGACTATCATTATATGCAATGTAAAGCCAATATAATTTAAAACAACATTTAAAAAATTGAGAATTTATGTGCAATATAAAACTTGCATGCAATTTTTCAGGATGAAATCCAAGCGAAGATGTTTGGAAGAAATATCCACAGACAAGCCTGCTGAAACGCCATGTGTCTCCAGTGTTAGTTATCAAACATTGAAGGATTCAACTCTCATTGGAAGGAGAATAATTGATATAGGATATTTCTTCAACCGTCTTCGTGAAATAGACAACCATGGCCCCTTTAATTGCTCCTTATCAAACATGACAATAGTATCTGAAGTAAGAAAAGGGCTACGGATTGGTATCGAGTTGAAGTGCAACATGTGTTTTATCACAGAAATTGTATGGAGTGAAAATCCAGATTCGGACAAAATGCCTATAAACACTGCTGCTGTTTCGGGTATCATGACTATCGGTGGAGGATATTCAAATTTAGAAGATATTCTCTCGGCTCTGGATATTCCGTCCATGACTTCGCATACTTTTCAAAAGGAGCACGACCGCATTTCGGCAGCCTGGGAAGAAACAGCTGCAAAAGAAATGCACAACGCAGCAATGGAAGAGAAACGACTGGCGATAGAGGCCGGTGAAATTGATGCCGATGGAATCCCTCTTTTGACAGTAGTTGCGGATGGTTCCTGGGCAAAGAGATCGTATAGGACGAATTATTCATCTCTGTCCGGAGCGGTATGTAATACATTTATCACTTCTTCTGCACATACAAAAATAAAAAGCACATCTTTAATTACAACTACTATAATCCTTTTACATCTAAGACTTTTTTATTTCTGACAGAATTGTTTCTGATCTTGAAAGCACGCTAAGAGATTTTTTCCCTCTTTTTATCTTCATTATATTTATGCTTTAATAAGCTAGTTCTAGTATTTTTATTCGAGTATATTTTTTTCCTACTTAAAGATTAATATTTCAGTAAAAATTGTTACAAAGGACTTAATATTTAAACATCAACTATGAAATATAAATGGCTATTAAAAATATTTAAATTGCTTGGTATTTCTGGGATGTTATTAATCGGAAAGAAATTTTTACAAGCTTAAGTACAATGTGAATAATAGAAGAATACATGAAAATAAAACTTTATTTATTTAGTTTGAAATAGGAACTCTTACTAGTATATTCTATCTAAGTAATTTACGTAAGTGGAAATATTTCAGTTTGCTTACTCTCTATTGTTGTAATTCCTTTACTTTACAACTAAAAATTAGTGATTTATTTTTGTTATTTCAGGCTGCAATAGTAGGATTTCGAACGAAGAAAGTTTTATATCTGGGAGTGCGAAACAGATATTGCTCCGTCTGCTTCAAAGCAAGTAAATTAAAAATATCACCAAAAAAGCATAGATGCTGTAAAAACTGGAGTGGAAGTTCTTCTGGAATGGAGGCTGACATCATTAAAGAAGGTTTCCAAAACAGTATTTCGATGTACGGTGTCAAATACGCAAAACTCGTAGCAGACGGAGACAGTAATGTTTATAAAATGATTCTAGATTCGAGACCCTATGATGAGCTGCAAGTGGAAAAAATTGAATGCCACAATCATCTCTACAGGAACTTTTGCAATAAATTAAAAGATATTGTACAGGACAGAAAATCTGGCCCTATTGCCCATAGGAAACAATTAGGAAAAAACATTTTAAGAATGAGAAGAGCAGTAATTACTGCTACTGCCTTTTATGCAGAATATCCATCGAAAGATAGGGCTTTTGACTTGCAGAAGTGTATGACGAACATTCCTTATCATACTTTTGGTAGACACGACCAGTGTATTGAACCTTTTTGCAAGAAAGAGGAAAGGAAAGAAAAAGATATGGTAGACGATCTCAGGAGCAGCGGGCTGCTTTTCAGAATAATGGCCATCATGCAAAATTTATCCGGCCATAGCAAAAGTTTATTGTTTGCTGCCAACAATAATTGCGTTGAGCAATTCAACGCAATTGTAGCAAAATTTATTGGCGGAAAAAGGGTCAATTTCTGCCTACGCAACAGCTACCAGGCTCGTTGCAATGGTGCAGTGATTTCCCACAATTCCAAGTTTTTGATGTCTTGTGTTCACAAGAATATGTATAATACAAGTCCTGGGAATTGTGTGAAATCTTTAGAACGGAAGAGACAAAGAGAGAGGCAGCAAAGAAAAGGGAAACTGCAGTCATTACGTCACTGCCGAAAAACTCTTTTTAGAGACAAAGCCTGCAATAAGAGTTACGGACCAAATGCAGAGAAGCCCGATCTCTTGGAACAGGAGTTTGAATTAAAGCGGCAGCAACTCCTAAGTTCTCTTCAGCTTTCTAGCGTCGAAGCAGCAGCATTAGAAAGAGCAACTACTGAGCAAAAGAGCAGTCAGCTATGGAGAGAGGAACGTCGGAAGCGGCTAACGGCATCAGACTTTGGAGTAGTCTGCTGCAGAAAGGAATCGACCGGCTGCCAAAATATAGTGAAAAATAAATTGTATTCGCACTTCCTTTCTGCAGCAATGAAATATGGCCAAGATAATGAGGACAATGCTGTTAGGTCATTACAAGAGTCTGTGAATTTGAAAGTTCGGCGTTGCGGTTTATTTGTAAATCCGAATATTGGATATTTAGCTGCTTCTCCGGACGGACTAATTGATGATGATGGAATTGTAGAAGTTAAATGCCCAGCATCGTGCAAAGATTTAACTCCAGATGAGGCAATCAGAATGAAAAAATTTCCATTCTGGAAATTAGGTAAAGATGGAAACACAATTGTCAATAAAAATCACAAATATTATTTCCAAGTGCAGGGCCAGCTGCATATAACTCAAAAAAACTATTGTTTATTTTTAATGTGGACCGAAAAGGGTCAGAAAATTGAAAAAATAATTCGTGATCAGTTGTTTTGGCAACAAAAAATGGAGAAAAAATTAGAATTCTTTTATTTTGAGTGTTTATTGCCAGAACTTGTTGATCCCAGGTTTCCGCGATCAATGGATATACGAAATCCTCCTGCAATTGTAGAGGCTCAGAAAAAGAAAATAAGAATGCGTCTATAGAATTTTTTCGTCTTAGATATTTCATGCAACTGACCATTAGCAATTCTGGAATTGATGCAAACACTTGTAAATACTTTTTTTTCTTTTTTCTATATGATATTGAAATTTCTTGTAAATGCGTTTATCTTATTCCCATAGTTATTATAAATCTATAGCTAAATTTTCAGATAATGAAATGAAAATGTATATAATTCTATTCCGTAATGTAAACAAAAATACTATCTTGCTGTTGATTTCAAGATTAAAAATGTATAGAATGCTTTGTTTCTTCTACTTATCAAACTTAATTACCTGCAAAAATTTCACTTATTTAAGAGATTCTTTACAATATTGTTATTGCTTATTGTATGTAACTATTATGCTTTTTATTAAATGAAAAATTCATTGATGTTCAATATCTATGCTCAATAAATGAATACTACTTTTTTTTTAATTAAAAATAGAATTCAGTTAGTTTTTTATTTGTTAAAAAATATGTTCTTTTAGGACATATTGCTTTGGTGAGAAAATTTTATCGGATTATTTTATACAGCTTGATTGGAAAAACTTTTCGAAATGAACTAGAGCTAACTGAAGACTAAACGAATATAAGATATTAAATTAAATATTCCTAAATTTGTATCTTTAATATGTAGATCTAATTGAAGTAAATGATTAATCACTTTAATTGAAATATTGCTTCCACTGTGATGTGAAATTCAATTTTCGCATACTTTTAGTCATAGTTACTAGATGTTTACTAATATTAATCGCATTTTATAATTGCTCTATTTAATTTTAATTCACTAATTAATTAATTTAATTACACTTCGCTGATAATTAATAGCTTTGAATTCAGTTATTTTAAATTTATATATGTAAATCATGTATACAAATATTTAACCCTCTGAGCGGTTAGCTATTTTCATGTACTACCTTTAAAGTCTTAAAAATTTGCTTTCAATGTGAATAATTAAGACTGTATTGCGTTTAATAAATTGCGTTAATAATATGAATGTATTGAATATGTAACTGTGTTTAGTGAGAAGTTTTCTGTGATTGATTGTCAAGTGTATTTTTTTGCATTACATTTTCAATTTGTTTCAATGTTGTATATTATTTTATATCTGAGTGGATTGAATATACCTGCTTTGATACAATTTTTTTGTAGAGCACAATCTTCAATGTTATGTATTATTTTATATATGAATGTATTGAATATGTATATACCTGCTTTCGTACAATTTATGTTTTCATAGAGCACGATCTTTTGAATCTGTTTCTATGGTAGCTCCAAAATGTGAATTATTTAACTGTGTTTAGTGGGAAGTTTTCTGTGGTTGATTGTCAAGTGTATTTTTTTTTTTTTGCTTTACATTTTTAATTTGTTTCAATGTTGTATATTATTTTATATATAGGAATTTATTGAATATGTATATACCTGCTTTCGTACAGCACAATCTTTTGAATCTGTTTCTGTGATAGCTCCAAAATGTGAAATATTTAATTGTGTTTATGGGGAAGGTTCCTGATGCTTTCACTATATAAAAAACGGCCCTTTTCAGGGCCAAAAAATTTTATTCCTTCTTTATTAAGGTGAAAGCATTAAAAGGAAATCAGCTTTACTTTGTAAGTTTTATTTGAAGAAAAATATCTTTTTTGAGGCTAAAAAATTTTATTCTGTGCTGATTTAAGTTAAAGCATCAGAAACAAAATAAAGCTGATTCATATATATATATGAAGATTTTAGAATAGCTTCTAGGACACACAGTGTCTTCATTATAGCGAGCGAAGCGAGCAGGGTTTGCCTAGCAAACCTTGGAGGATTGCATCGCAATCCTTCTGGGGGTTGGCGAGCTTTAGCGAGAAGGGGGCAGAGCCCCCTAGTATATATCTATAATATAAAGCAGAAAATACATGTATCTATCTGTCTGTCCGTCGGTCACAAGAACTCCTCCTAAACGATGTATCGTAGCGACATGAAATTTGCACACTACATTCTAGAGCACATTTCTAGGTCAACGGTGCTATTTTAAACTTTCAGAGTTAATTAGTTTTTAAGATATTTAATTAAATAACGAAAATTAGCCGCTGTTAAGCCTAATGCTTAGACGGTTTTTGCCAATAACTTCTGAAATATTTATTGCAAGAAAATAATTGTTACGCCATCTTAAAGAGCAGAAAATTATCTTTTTAATGATATTAATTCCATTGGGATAAAGTATTTTCTCTGATTGTTATTAACGTTTAAAAATATATTTTAACGCAATATTTAACAATACTTTCTATTCTTATAATATTAAGTTCAGGCCAATTTACTGTCTATCAAATTATCCATTCATGTGTTTCATTAACAGAGGCAGAAACGCACGTGCTGCGTGATTAAGAAAATATTGCTTTTATTTGAACATTAACTCAAAGTCAATGTTCTTACTGCCGTTTTTATTTTTAAGCATATACAACTTTTACTATGCACGTGCAATAATCCAATGACGTTAGTTTGATTGCAATGCGATTTTTCGCGTTTAATTTTAATCCTAATTAATGTGTAAGGTCATTGAATGTTTTTTAATTGCCGAACAACGGAAAATGCGGCGGCGAAAAATTGTTTTATTTAGTTTTTCGAAAATACTTAACCAGTTAGTGATTTTTCTTAAATTTTTCCTTTTCAATGATACCAATTTTATATCTGTTAAATTTTTCGTCCAATTTTTATTAATTTTTAAAAATTTAAATAATTGATTACCTGCTGACGATTTTGAAATAACGCAAATTTATAGCTACTCCGCTGCTAGACAACGGTTAGACTTTGAACTAATATACCTTTATTTCTGAAATTTTTGCCTATTTTTATAAATATATTTTATATAAGAAGACAGAGAGATCATCATCAACTTTTAAAAGCCCTAATCTTATTACAATTTCAGTTAATTGGAAATTAAACAAGATATGGCATTTTCCGCGACATTTTTCGAAAATATGCATTATGTCGCAAAAATTATTTTTGCACATATTTAAAGTTTAAAAAATTAACTTTTCATGACTCAGGTTTCATTTCCGTTCAATTCGATGCCCTCATTTAAAAAAATTTTCAAAAATTAAATTGTATATAAAATTTACAATTTGTAACACTTTTTTTACTGGTGAAGAACTAGAATAGATAAGAAGAATGTTGCTATCTCACATTAGAAAAATTCCGGATGAAGACTAATTTTATTATTTTTTTATTCATATTTATTTCAACGCTTTTTCTTAGTTTAAAATTTACTATGTAATTAACTGTCCCGAAACATCTGTTAAAATCTTTCTTATACTGCAAGATTTATGAACAAAATTTTTGGTTCAATTGATATTCTCATTTTAATTATAAAACTTTTCAGAAGATGAAAGAATTTTGAGTATTGTAATTTTCTATACAAAAGTAGTTTCTAACATCAAAAACATTAGACGTTAAAGTATATTAATCCCGAGCAAAGCCGGGCATAACAGCTAGTATATATATATATATATTTAGCTATTTGTACCTTTTTCATGAGAATGACCCAAATACTGTCTTGCTGTTAATTCTAGCATTACAAGTTTATTAAATGGTTTATTTCTTTTATTGTATTTAGTGCTGGCGCAATCAAACATATTTATCTGTGAATATTTCAACTATTCAAAGAATTCTTAATGGATATATGTATTTATTTATTATTGTTATTTAGTACCAACTATAGTTTTTATTTTCATAAAAAATCCTAAATCAATTGTAGCACACCCATCCCAAAAAATAAGTAAATCCAGAGTATATTTGGAGTTTTTCTTGCAAATACTTCGTTTATAATAGAAGTGAGAGAATTAAATGTCACATCCTTAACTCTTCAGAATCTTAGTAATCCTACGAAAACCGTGCCTGCGTATATTAGATGAAATAGTATTAAATTAGTATCTTTTTCAGATGCGCAGATTTTATCGAAGTAAATGATACATTGTTTGAAATGAACCCCGCGCGCGGCTTTAGGATTAATCAGATTTCTTGTACTCAGAATAATGCAGACTTCCGTAATGCTAAGAAGCCATTGAACTGTTCTCAAAATGCTTGGGGACGAATTCGAAATGTTCAGATATTACAATATTATATTTACGAAAACTTCATACAATTTTCTAAATGTTATAAAATTCTTAGTTTTGGTTTCTGAATTGAGACAACCGCTTTCTTGCTTTTGACAAATTAACAATTATCCGGCCTTATTTTTAACAAGAAATTTAAATCTAAAATAACAGTTTTCGCAGATTTTGGAATCTTTTCGTCAAACGAATTGCAAACACCCCGTATCGAAATTCATTCTGTGTCCTCCACCCCTATTTGGAGCATAGAGTAAAGAGATCTCCAAGACTGTAAAATCTGGAGTGTAGGTTGACTAGCGAGTATCAGATTACCCTTACAAAAGTAGTAAAGGGAGTCTTCGGGGGACTACGTATGACCTTGTCCTCCTCCCCTCTGTTTCGCGACAGCAAAAAAATAATCCGTAGTCCGCGAGTTCGCTTCTAAGCTGTGATACGGCTTGTCAATTAGGATTTTAAGACCGCCTCTTCACCCCCACCGTTAGAGGGCGCTTTCATCGACACTGGTTTCTCGTTTAGGTACACGGGAGCCTTAACTTGAAACATTTTTTTCATAATCAAAGGCAAACAACTTTAAAATAATTTCATGTTTTGTTATTTCTGGAACTGATAGAAAATTGAAATTTTAAGTTCAATAAATTTCGTTATTCAAGAAAAAAATCGTTTGTTTCCGTCATTGGAAGAAATGGCCAAAATAAAGTGAATTTCGATCATGAAAGAAAAATTAGTCAGAACTAACTAATTAGAAGGGAAAAAAGTGTAAAATAAAATAAGATTGAAAGAAATAAGAAATTAAAAAGAAAGTCGAAATAAATCTAAGTCCTTAAAAGCAGAAATCACTCAATTTTTTTATGTATCGAAAGAAAGATATGTTTAATCAGATAGAACTTAATTAGACATGTTTTCCATAAGATCCACTCTAAGTGTGACATACGGAAATTGTGACAATCGGTTGATAAATGGAAAAGAATTCGCGATAAGAATTATCTACGTTGAATATTCTCTAAACTTTCAAGATAAGATAAGATGAACAGTGGGACATGAGGTATAATGCAATCTTTTTCATCGATATTCGAATGAAATCACAAAGTCTTTATAGATAAAGTAGAAATTAAACGTTCCTTGCTGGTATATAATATTGAAGCTAAATTTATTTGATCAATGTTAGAGGAATTAAAACATGGAAAAAGTAAGTTTGTAAGAATAATGCCAGCACTTTTAAGTTTGAGAAAATAATTCGAATTTCTACCTAACTTTCAAAGAGTTTGACGTTTTGTTATTGTCGAAACAGTTAAAAACGAATTTCTGAGTTTCATTTCGTTAATTTATTCAAATCTAAGAGATTTTTAGTGCTTTTTTTATTTTATTGATAGAATATTCAATAATCATGTTTGTTAATGAAAAAAAAATCTTAAGCAACTGAAAAAGTGAACTGGAATTGTTGATGCTAAATTAGAATGGCTGAGGCAAAATTAAATAAATCTATATTAAAGGAATTAAAAGGTGCAAAAATATGAGTTTTTAAGAATAATGCCGAGACTTTCAAGTTTATGAAAATAATTCGAACTTTAAAAGTGTTTGACGTTTTGTTATTCTCGAAACAGTTAAGAACTGAATTTTAAGTTAACTTATTCAAACTAAGAGATTTTTAGTGCTCTTGTATGTTATTGTTAGAATATTCTAAAATTGTGTTTGTTAGCGGAAAAAATAAGCTCGAAACAAAGAAGGAAGTTGAATTATGAAAGAAAAATAAATCGAATGACTATCAGAAAATATTTAGGTAAAAAATCAAATTCGAAGAGATGCGTTCCGATTAAATGCATACCGATTTCTACTCTTTCTTCGCTCAAGGACAATCCTTCCGCCCGCACAGATTGCTACCAAGTACGCATGCGCACGGAGAATCGGATGAAAAAAAAGCGCCAAGCAGGAGTCAATAATATCGTGCACAGAAGATTGCGTCCAATACGCATGCGCTTATACAGACCGACAGACAGTCAACCCTTTGACGGATTTGTCCCAAATTTTATACGGACCTACATTCATGATGATAAAACTGTGTACCAAATTTTATTCATCTAGCTATTCAAGCTTTTGAGTTATAGTGTTCACATGACCGCGGGCAGACAGATAGACAGACTTCCCTTGGACGGATTTTGTCCAAAATTTGATAGAAACCTACAAATTATGTGTCAAACATACCAAATTTCATCCCTGTATCTCTAATAGTTCTTGAGTTATCGTGTTCACAGATACACACACACACACACACACACACAGACAGACATAATTCCAAAATTGTGTTTTTCGGACTCAGGGAGGTCTAAAACGTGGAGATTCGTCAAAATCTCGAGTTTGAATTTTTTGACGATTACAATACTTTCTCTTTGTATACTTCGTACACGAGAAAGTAATAAATAGAAAATTGAGTATGGCGGAAAATAGAAGAAGATTGAAAGTTTAACTCTAATTGGTGAAATTCTGTTCAAAAGCCGAGAACATTCAAAGTCTCTAAAAAACAGAAGGAGAAAAAAATGAAATTAAGATTGTAAGTAACAAATTATTATGTTTATTTTATATTTAAATGTTTTATTTTAATGCACGCATAATAAGTTATGATTGAATTGATTCAAATCTGTGTGAGAAAGGAGCTGTGAAAAATAAAAATCAAAGTCACTAAAACCAAACTTTAGTAGAAGAAATATATATGCTAAGGGTTCGAATCCCTGCGAAATAAAACCTTTTTAAAAAATTGAAAAACTTTAGTTATAAATCTTCACAACAGATGGTGTTTGAAATCTTAAGTTCTAAAATAGAACTATAACGTAACTGAAGCACATTCATGTAGATAGTCATAGTTGAACGGATAAGAAACATGAAAATCGGTCAACCATGATTATCTTTTGTCGAGTTCAAATTCACCTACCTTTAAACAAGATAAAATAGATGTCTAAAATAATTATTTAAAAAATATTATTAGCACTAGATGGCGACATATGTAAAAACTTTTTTTAAATTTGAAAATGCAAAGTTAGAAATCTTCTCAACAGATGTTTGAAACCTTAAATCCTAGTACATGTGACGAGAAAAAAAAACACTCGAAAAAATTTTCAAAGTTCGAAAGAAATATGTTTAAATGCTTTATTTTAATTAATGTTAAGTAATGATTGAAAATTGTTTAATTATCGCGTGAGAAAACTGGATTGAGGCGATGTGTTCTTAAGATGCATCGGGTGATTTGGGCTTGATCCTGCTAATTAATTTTAAAGTTTTCAATTCTTATGCTTAAATGCTTTATTTTAATTTTTAAGTTTTAATTGCTTTATTTTAATTAACGATAAGTAATGATTGACACAAATCTATGAGAGAGATTAATTGTAAAAGGATGTTGAAAAATCACTCGAAGTCCCTAAAAAAAACATTTCCAAAAATTTTCAAAGTTCGAAAGAAAGATAGAAAAAATAATTAATTCCAAATCAGGAAGTGGATGGTGGCTTGGGCTTAATCTTGTGAAAAATATTATATCTAATTTATAAGTATCAAATTATTATGTTATTTTATTTTTAATTGCTTTATTTTAATTAACGATAAGTTATAATTGATGCAAATCTGCGAGAGAGATTATTAGTAAAAGGATGTTGAAAAATCCTAAGTCCCTAAAAACATTCCCAAAATTTTTCAAAGTTCGAAAGACCTATAACAACAATAAATCTCTATCTCAAGTCCTTATCTTGAAAATTCCTTATCTTGAAAATTCCTTATCTTGAAAATTCCTTATCTGAGAAGTGATATGG
Organism: Araneus ventricosus; assembly: GCA_013235015.1. Taxonomy (NCBI): domain Eukaryota; kingdom Metazoa; phylum Arthropoda; class Arachnida; order Araneae; family Araneidae; genus Araneus; species Araneus ventricosus. Next base: position 17,431 of record BGPR01017125.1, read on the forward strand.
AAGAAAGGGGGAGGGGTGGGAGAGGGCAGAGCCTCCAAAATAACACGATGTGGCTGAACTCCCATTTTTTTATCTACTTAAACTTGATTTTATCAACTTAAATACTTTATTTGTAACCGGGGGCGATTTCATTGGTTTTTTGCTGCTATTTTCTCGAAGACTAGGGGTCGCAGATGTAGGATTCTATGGACACTTTTATTCTACAGAGTGAGGAATTTTATTGTGCAGAGGGCACCTAGTCCTAGTACTCTAAAGACAATCAGGAATATAGGAAAAATGGTTATAACAGTAAACCATTCTCTACACATGTTAGTTTTTTTTTACCATATTAAAAGGTAAATATAGATTCAAAGAACCAACTTAAGTACTAAGAAATTTAGTTTATTTTTTCTTTTATAGCCACGAAAGAATTCACAAACTATTAAAACTAAAGTGTTTAGAAGGTAAACCTGATGATTCAGAATTTATGCAGGAATCTAGAGTGAATTAAAAAAAAAAACGAATGAAGAGGAAGAAACGAAACAAAAAAAAATTCCACTTTCATGATGCAATAATATTTCCACTTTCATGATGCAATAATATTTCAGCTAAAAATAACTAAATATAATTGTAACATAATAATATCAAGCAATATGTTAACTTCTGAAAAAATGTGATTAAAAAAGCACTTACAAAATATTGCAATCTCTGTATTTCCAGAACACGGTTTCACAGGCTTTATTACTATTTTTACTAGAACTATTTTTATTTATTTCAAGCTATCTGTCTTTGATGACCATTGGTTTACCCGGAATATTAGCCTTCCTGGCCACTAGACTATGAAAAAGGAATGCACAATTATTAAAAAATTTTCCTTATATTACTCACTAAGACAAAAATATGAATTCAATGAAAATGTATACCTAAAAAATTTACTTATTTCAAAGAATGCTTCAAAATAAAGCATTGTAATATAAGCTGTATTAAGTGTAGGCTACGGTCCAATTTAACAGCTAGACTAATTGCAGACATGTTAGATGAAAGAACATGATAATTTGAAAACCCAAAAGAAATAACTTGAAACTAAATTTCCAAAAATACTTTTAAAAAAATCATTAAAGAGAGCTAAAAGTTTGAATTTCCCAAATAACAGATGTCTAATTTTAGTATTTATTAGCTATAACGCCTGAAAAAAACACTTTAATACAACAAAATTAAAAAGAAAAACTATTATTAATAGAACTATTTTTAATTAGACTATTAATTTATAAAACTATTATTAATTATTATTAGACTATTTATTTATAGAACTATTTTTAATTAGAAAGCAAACATCTGTAAATACTTTATTAAAAAATTATTTTAAACTATTGAAAAAAGAATACACTACAAAATGCATCAAATGAAAAGAATTGAATGAGCTTAAGCTGAAATACAGGTTTAAATATTTCAAAGGTAAATGTAATCCGTTTAAGTTAGATAGAAATGAAAAATATCAGTAGATTAACAATAAATATGATACAATTGCAAAAAAAATGTTTTATAAGACTGATTAGTAACAAAATTTACATAATAGAATTATAGCCACAAAAGTATTCTATTTTGACAATAATATATATATATATATATATATATATATATATATATATATATATAAATGCTGCCAATCAGTGAGATGAGACAGTATATGTGTAATTTTATTATTTTCACCAAGTAACTTAACTGTGCGTATCACACTGTAAAATATATTGAGTGAATCATGCAACTTTCTAATGCAATAACATCAAATTGACTTCTTAGGGGAGGGGGAATTTAGCTCAAACTAATATTATAAAATGACCACCGTCTAGAATTCCATGTCCAAACTTGTAACAACTCCATTTTTTCATTTCAATTTCAACAAAAATTCCGATGAGTGATTTTCATTTCAAATACAAGGGTTAAAATTTGCTAGGCACCCTAAAATGTTCTCCGTCATGGATTGGATGTGCAAGATTCCTAAGAGATCAGTTATGCAAATTTTACAGTCATAACCAATTTAGGGTAAGCCGAAATATGTAATCACAATGTTATAAATTTGCAGAATGCCTTAAAAAGAGAAATTTTGTACTGAAAGAATATAATTTTCTACATAAAGTGAGGGGAGACCCGCCCTCCTAACCCCCCGTTTCGCTGCATATGACAAAATACACGTGCAATTTTTATTTTTTCAAAACAATAGGGCATTAAAACTGAAAAATAGACACAAATTCAGGAAATTGTTCTAAATTCCTATTGATAGAATATCACAATAATATCTAATTAAACAAGAATTTCGCTAAAATGTAATGAATAAATTTACCATTAAAATAAAGTTACTACTGGGAGAATATCAGAAAAAAATCACAAAAAGTTATAGAAGAATCATCTAAAACAACAATAAGAAAATAATACAAGAACTAACCTGATTTTTCGGCAAGTTTTTAAAACTGTAAAACGACCACAAGCTAAGGGGAGAAGGAATAAAAAGCAACCGTTAACCCTAACGCACGAGGACAGAAAGACAGAAGTGATGTGTTGTTTATCCCGGAACGAATCCGTAGATCCGGATCCTCAAAGGAACGACTGTATTCAAGTCCGATCAGAAGGAAAGAATCGAGTCCGTGCTTAAAGTCTTTTACACACGGCCTCGAACGGATCTGCCAAGAAGAACGGATCGCAAAAAAGGAACGGATCCGCCAAAAGGAACGAATTCAGCTTTTTATTTTATTTTACTCTTTATTTCCAAACCTGATTTATTATTAGATAAATTTTAAATAATCCATATTCTAACTTAGTTCCCCCATACTTCTATATAAGTTTAAGGAATTAGTTAATCTAATAATAAATTAGGTTTGTAAAATAAAGAGTAAAAAAAAAAATGCTGAATATAAATTATAAATTTTTTTTTTAAAGAATATCAGAAATTAAAGTTTATAAAACACTAACCATGCAGAGACTACATAAGTTCGACCCGTGTCAATAGGGTTCGTTCACCCGACCAATCCACGTACGCACGTGATTAGCTTAGCATATTTAATTGACATCTATAGTTTGCTTAAAATTTAAAAGTAATTAATTCAACTGACAGGAATTTACTAAAAAATTAAATTTTGACAATATAATTAATAACAGATTTTAACAGCGGTGGATATTTGATAACTGCAAAGAGTTGTTTTATATTCCTTGATGATGATTAAAAGATTTTTGTACTGTATTGAGCTCATTAGGATTGGGTGACTTAATATTTAGTTAGAGAGAAATCTGAGCTGAAATTTCATTACTGAACGCTTCAGTAAATATATTAATTCCAACAAATTAAATGACATTCATGGCAAGTCCTAACCAGAAAATAGCAATCAAAAGCGTCTCAAAATACTGAAGATTCTTGCAAAGTTTCATTAAATTCACTAAAGAAATTTTAAATAATTAACAGAAATGTTAATTAAAGATATTATTAGTTATAAAAATTATTTATTAAAATTATCATCAATATAATTAATTATCTACTTATAATTATTAATCAAAAGAATTCATTAAAATTAATATCAATATAATTAATTATCTAATTATAATTATAATGTTATTAGTTATGATTCATAATTATATTAGACTAAACATACTAACTAAGAAATAACTAAACTAATTAACTAACGTAATTAGACTAAAGGTTATTATAGTAATTATGGGCAATAAATCCATTTACGTTTTGACTCGGAACGAATCCGCGGATCCGCAACCGGATTCGGATTCGTGGATCCGCGTCCACGAAAGGTATGAATCCGACACACAATCGAACAAGCCTCTTCTCGGTCTAAAAGCTGTTTTTAAGGTTGCAATAGATTCATGTGGTTACTACATTTGGCGATTAATAGCATAGGAAAAATTCAACTTGGCGACCGCACCATGTTCTTAAGTCGAGCCACAAAATGCATTTTCTAAAAAGACACGACGATTTCCGCAATTTCCCCCACCTGTGTCAGGGAATGACGCACATTATTGGCACTTTGTATATTTTTCCCCACCCATGTTAGGGCAAATACAAGAAAATTTTGAGGTGACCACTCCCGCTGGTTTTATAATTCCTTGTTTTAATCACATAAAATAAAAATTCTAGTTAAAAGTATAACCAGTCTAAACTGGATTTTACATTAAACATAGAAACTTGGATAACTAAAAGCTGATTGGATCACCATAAAAATTCAACTTATCCATAACTTTCAGTTAAAATACTGGATGAATAATTGTTCACAGGAAGGGAAAAAAAAAATTTTTAAGCTGAAAATAAACAATAATTAATTTTCAAAAATAAAATTTTTACTGATCACATTTTAAAAAAATCAATATTTTTAAAATAACGAGTTTGATAAATGAATAGGAAATTTTAATAATCAAAGAGTATCTATCACTTTGAATATAACAATTATGAGAGTAAAACTTCCGTTTAAAGTCATATCTAGTAGGTTCAATGTTTTTCTAAAAGTTAGATATTTTCAATTGAGGACAGTGAACAGCAGTCAAGCTCTTCAGGTGAATTGAGGGCCTTAAAAATTGTTCATTTATGGTCATTGAAGATACAAGGTACAGTCAAAGTTAATTAATGACAAAAATTTTAAATGAAAACTTTTTTTTCAATTTTTTTATGACTTCAAATAAACCAAAATAAATTTGAATTATCGACAATATTTTAATAAGGTGTTAAGAAATTTAAGGGATAAAAACAAATTTCAATTAAAAATGTTCAAATTAATCGTAGAGTTTTAAAAATGCCTTTTCCCATGAGGTGGCGCTGAAATTTAATAGGTTGTGACGTAATCTTTTCCATCACATTTTTAGCCTTTTTGCCAAGAAAGAAATAAATGGTACTTTCTGGCACCTCAAAACAACTTAAGGGTTTCCTCCCCCCATAAAAATTCTCTCTCTCTCTCACCATGACCGCTCATTCTTCTGTACTTATAAAAGGCAATGTTTGTGTGTGTTTGTCTGCGATGTCCAGACGAAGCTATCGCACTTACAGCCATGAAATTTGGCACACAGGTAGTCGTAATGGTGACTGAATGCACCTCGAAGCCGAAATTTTAAAATTTAATCTAGAAATTTTTTTATTTAATATTTTGTGTTGTTTTGGTTGATTTTTCGCACTAATATCTCAATAGAATGGTTTCAAATAATTGTACGACAAAAATAGATACACCATCGGAAAGAGCATGCTATTTCCATTCTAATGAAGTTAGTTTGGATTTCTAACGTAATTTACTGAATTTTGAAAAAAATTTGAAAAATAGTCACTATTATGGTAATTTTTAATAAAGATTTCTTTAAATAATCGCATCTGACGTTCTAACACATCTATAATTTTCATTTTTTTTCAGCCTACAAATGGAGCGTTTATGTCGGATTTAAAATAAAAACTATTAAAATATCGTTTTTCGTTTTTTAAAAATTAATTTTTCCCTGATCGGTTCAAACAGTTTTTTCGTAGCGCGATTTAACAGCGAGAGATTCTCCGGACCATCCCACAATGCATTGTTGCAACGTGACCTTCTTCGCGGCAGGTGACGTCATTCGCAAAGAAAAATAAGCGGGAATATCAATAATGTGTATTTTTTGTTTTGATTTTGTTTTCAAAACTTTTTCGTTGCATTGTGGGCACTTTTTTTCACCCACTTTTTTGAAGTCCTGATTCCACGAGCAACGCCGTGCGCGTACTGCTAGCACTTATAAAAGGCAATGTTTGTGTGTGTGTGCGTTCTGCGTGTCTGCGTGCGATGTCCAGACGAATCTATCGCACTTACAACTTTGAAATTTGGCACACAGGTAGTCGTAATGGTGACTGAATGCACCTCGAAGCCGAAATTTTAAAATTTTGTCTAGAAAATTTTTTATTTAATGTTTTGTGTTGTTTTGGTTGAGTTTTCGCACTAATTTCTCAATAGAATTAATAGGAAAGAGCACGCGATTTCCGTTCTAATGCAGTTAGTTTTGAATTTCTAACATAATTTACTGAATTTTGAGAAATTTTAAAAAAATACCCAGTTTTGGCATCGAGATGTTACTTTTGATTTTAAATTTGTTGCATCCGACTTTCTAATAACACTATTAATTTCAATTTTTTTCAGCTTATAACTAGAACGGTTCTGTCGGATTTAAAACAAGAACGGTTAAAATATCTTTCCCCGTGTTTTTTTAATTAATTTTTTATGGACGGTTGAGAGTTATTTTTCTCGATCGAATTCCTCGCGCGGCACTTCTTCGGAACGTAGCTGGCAATTTTGATTGGCGGACGCGCAGGATACGTCATGACCTCCACCTGAATGAATTACTTCGATTATTATTTTCGAATTCAATTTTATATTTTGATTGCTGTATAATAATCATTTTCACGTTCCAATTTTGTAATATTGTTTTGGATTAACGTACTCTGTACTGTAGCGCGAAAAAAAAAATAATAAGCAGGAAAATCAAATAATGTGTATTTTTTGTTTTGATTTTGTTTTAAAAACTTTTTCGTGTCATTGTTGTCATTTTTTTCCCCAGTCCTGATTCCACGGGCAACGCCGTACTGCTAATACATCACTAAAGAGAGCCCTGCTTTGCCCTCGGGTACTAGGAGGGTCGAGCTTTTGCTTAGGAGGAGAGTACGGAAAGTCTTAACTTCCCATTCTGTCAGAAAATTGTTTGAAAATTTTTTCTTGAACTGGATTTTTAGTTCATCGTAGTAAAAAAAAAACAAAAAAAAAGCGCATATTCTTTGATGATTGACTTTTTTTCCCCCCGAGCTGAAAATCTTGAACAAATGATGTTTCGATAACAGTATTTTATGCTTCTAGAATGACAACGGAAACTGAATTGAAATTGAAAATAATAATATTAACCTTCCTTGTTTAGAATTCCACGTTATTATTATTTAAAAGTAATTACAAGCAACCTATAACAAAAATATTCAAATTAATTTTCCTGCAATCAAACTCCTAAAACGCTTAATAAGCTGACTATAAACCAAAAAATACTCTTGGGAGAGGGGGGACTTAACATAAATATATAATTGTATTCCGCACACCTCTAAAATTATTGAAGAGCTTCTCTTGATTCAATTCTCATTCTCCATACCTCCTAACGCAACCCAAATTACTTTTATGGTTCACGATAATATTTGTAACATATTTTTGCGATGTTTCTAATAGCTCAAATGTAGTACAAAATAAATTGACACGGCTATTCATTCAAGGACTACCATTCTGTAGACATAGATTTCGCAATTGAAAAAAAAGTGTGATTTCCTTAGCAAAATTGGGCCAGTTCCTATATGTTACACACTCATATAATCCAATATTTCATTTTTTGAAAAAAAGTAAATCATCACAATTTTATTCTGTAATATTTTGCGAAAGCAGCTATATGTCAAAACGATTATTTTGAGTAACTTCCAAATTGTGAAGCTTCATCCAGTTTTATATATTAAATATAAATAGCTCCTTGAAATCATATTTCATTTCTTCTAGTCTTCTCTAACTAAAGATATCAGCCACTTGATTTGATTTGATTTGAAAAAGGGGTTTTTGGATTTTCAGCTACAAAGGCTCCCCTATTCATTCCAAAGTTCTTTTCAATCCGTAATAAAAAAAGAAGGAAAAATTGTCATCATTGGTCTAGAACTATAGCCGATTTAATTCGGTCAAGACAAAAAAAAATGGCGCCCTCCTAGAAGGGCTTCCAAATTCTTTTTTTTTTTCCATATCAGCCGTATACTCGACTGTCAAGCAGTATAAAAACGAACAAATTAAAAGAATTATCTGTCGACGGTCAAGAGGTTATGTCGTCATGCGATTTCGACGAAATGCATGTTGGGAAAATACGTCACGCGACCTTGATTAGAACCGATTGAAGAACCGTAAAGAGAATTTTGAGGCGAAATTTTTTTAACACTTCAGAAAAAAAATAATTAAAATTCAACCAACGGTTCAATTTTAAGCATTCTTGTCTTAAATCGCGGAGAAACGTTATGTTTATTACTTCAACAAATTTCAAATTGATAACAAAAATAGAACGGCGGATGCGAGAAATTGAAATTCCAAACAAAGTTTTTAGGCTTAACCTACTATTTTTAGAAAATTTTTTAAAATTCAGTAAATTACGTTAGAAATTCAAAACTAACTTCATTAGAACGGAAATCGCATGCTCTTTCCGATGGTGTATATATTTTTGTCGTAACTTATTCGAAACTATTCTATTGAGAAATTAGTGCGAAAAATCAACCAAAACAACACAAAACATTATTTAAAAAATTTTCTGGTTTAAATTTTAAAATTTCGGCTTCGAGGTGCATTCAGTCACCATTATGACTACCTGTGTGCCAAATTTCACGGCTGTAAGTGCGATAGATTCGTCTGGACATCGCAGACACACACACACACACAAACATTGCCTTTTATAAGTATAGATTCCTATTTCTTAGGGCATTAATCATTGTGATAAACGTAAAATCAAAAGCTATCATGCAGTAATATATTCTTCTCAGTTTAAAAATATTATTTTGACATTTGAGAGTATATTTTCTTATCTTGAACCCGAGATAATTAAAATGACTGAGGGGTGGAGGAGAGTATCACGTATATATAAGATGCGTGGTTGGAAAATTAAATTAAAAATATTCTCATGAAAACAACGAACATAATAAATTGCTTAAATACACTTTAATGATATTAAAGCACCTATCGACTCATTCAGACAATCTATTTTAAGCCTTCCCGCATGACACTTTTCTATTGGTTTTTGTAGTTTGCTTAATGACCATTTTCCCCACCTCACTTCTCTGCAGCCCTTCACTGGATCTGCTTGACGCCCTCTTGGATGAGGATAGAACTACTCAGACTAGAATAAGCTACTCCAAGCTATTATATGGCTACCTCATACTACCTTTTTAAGACCATAATTATGGAGTGCCTTTTCCAAAGCCCTTGGCCTCAGGGTTTTCATTTGGCCTTAAATTCATTTTTTTGGCTTCATTTTCGTTAATGGTTTTTAAACATTTTAATTATTATTATATATTGTCTTTCTAATGAATTTTTGATATTACACATTTCAAATGATATATGGACAGGTTTCATTTTGTTTACCAATTAAAACCATGACTTTATTTGCATTACTTGACTTCCCTTGGAAGATTCAATGACTTAACGTCACCAGAATTACGTAGTTAAAGCATTGTAGTGTAAATAAACAAAACAGAAAACCCGTCCATATGTACGAGTTTTCTACTTTCTTTACTTACATTAAAAACATTATTTTATCTTCTTGTATGTTGGACTTCCGCTTTGAATTCCATTGACTTAGTAGTACACCGGAATTACATAGTACAGGCACTTACATGTAAACAAACAAAGCAGAAAACTCGTCCATAATGGACCTTATGCATGTGACATCACATCCTCCGACACGTGATCTGCCGGAGGCATCCATTGGCCCGTCTTAAACAGCTGACTCAGAACTGCTTTTATTTCTGAATCGCTTATAGGCCGATTGTTTTGTTTATTCCTCCACAGCTGTTTTTCTATTCTCTCAAACCCAAAGGGTGCATAAGGTCCATTAGCTGTCAAACGAAATAGCTCCTGAATAGAAACAAGCATGTTTTAAATTTCTTTCACTTAAATTTTAGTTTTTTAGTTTAATAATGGAACATTGAACATATATGCCTATCAAATGGGATTCGTTTTCATGAAAGATAACCTTTTTTCTAATAGCAAATGAGGTTTTCAGTCAATTTGTCAAATTTGGCCTTTTTTGGCCTTATTTTTAAGAAGGTTTGGCCTTATTTTACTATTTTGATCTGGCAACCCTGGCTCTCACCACGTGCAGACTTAGAATAATGCTGATCTTGAACGGGAATTCCCCCGGAGCACATAATGGACAAACCATGATCTTTAATGTAAAATTTTGTGTTTGTCTTTGTAAATTAAAATTATTTTATTTATCTGGGCTATTTTTTTTTGCTACTTACCGTAGTTATATTTTTTAATAGAGAACTTTCTGGGGGTGCACTCATTTGCCATACGAATACTATGACCTGCCCGTCTCATCATTAGTAATTTTATAAATTAAATGGCATCAGTATCGTTAAAACATATGTTCGTGATTACAGCTTTTCCGCCACACCGCATCCACTCTATTACATCAAAAATATTTCGTAAAACTTTTCTTTCAAAAGTAGCCAAAAGTGTTTTTTGTCTATGGGTAGCCAAGTATCTATCATAAAGTTCTCCCCAGTATAAACACAGAAAACAATTTGTAAAAAAAGTCAGAATGAAGGGGAACATATCAACAATATATTTTCCCATTGATTTTTAAAAATAATTAATGATAATAATTAATAATTTTGATAAATAATAGATTTGATAAAATTATAAAAAAATTACAATTTATATGGTCTAATTAGCAGTGTTTCTTCTGAAATGGAACTTAATAATGAGGCATTTTCACAAAGAGGAAAGTGCTATACCGTTATTAAATCGCTATCGCTACTTTTAGCAAACCCCGCGTTTTGCCAAGAACTGTATCTCAAAACCAAAATCATTACCAATTTCCACCAAAATTTTTTAGCCTCAGTCTATTTAACTTGAAATTACCATCTTCTAGAGTTTAAGTTCTAACCTCTTCTGAAAAATAAAGTATATGGTTAAGGAAACTCATCCCCTAATCTAAATTCCACACCACAATAACGTACCTTCCCAAATATATTGTCAACCAAAATCATTAACATTTTTAATTAATTTAATACAATAAAATAAGTCAGTCACTCATATAATTTACTAGCAGTACGCCCACGGCGTTGCCCGTGGAATCAAGACTTGAACAAAATGAAAAAAAAAAAAAATCGCCCGCAATGACATGAAAAAGTTTTTAAAACAAAATGAAAACAAAAGATACACATTATTTGATTTTCCTGCTTATTTTTTTCGCGCTACAGTACAGAGTACGTTAATCTAAAACATTATTACAATATTAGAACGTGAAAATGGTTATTAAACAGCAAGCAAAATATAAAATTGAATCCGAAAATAATAATCGAAGTGATTCATTCAGGTGAAGGTCATGACGTATCCTGCGCGTCCGCCAATCAAGATTGCCAGCTACGTTCCGAAGTGCCGCGCGAGGAACTCGATCGAGAAAAATAACTCTCAACCGCCCAGAAAAAAAAATTAATTTAAAAAAAAGGAAAAAAGATATTTTCACCGTTCTAGTTTTAAATCCGACGGAACCGTTCTAGTTATGAGCTGAAAAAAAATTGAAATTAATAGTGTTATTAGAAAGTCGGATGCAAGAAATTTAAAAACAAAAGTAACATTGCGATGGCAAAACTGGCTATTTTTTTAAAAATTTCTCAAAATTCAGTAAATTACGTTAGAAATTCAAAACTAACTTCATTAGAACTGAAATCGCGTGCTCTTTCCGATGGTGTATCTATTTTTGTCGTACAATTATTCGAAACCATTCTATTGAGAAATTAGTGCGAAAAAAAATCAACCAAAACAACACAAAACATTAAATAAAAAAAATTCTAGATTAAATTTTAAAATTTCGGCTTCGAGGTGCATTCAGTCACCATTACGACTACCTGTGTGCCAAATTCCATGGCTGTAAGTGCAATACATTCATCTGGACATCGCAGACAAACACACAAGCACACACACACAAACATTGCCCTTTATAAGTATAGATTACTTTTTTAAGCCGATAGCTACTTTTCAAAGAAAATATTATATAAATAAGAGGCTTAGAAGTAACTGCTGGTTTTTATTTATTAATTATAATTTTTATTATACATTTGAAAAGAAAACAACTAAATGTCAAATGTTGGTTTAATTTAGTTTCCATAGAGGATATAACGTTCAAATATCTCGCTGGTACGAAAACAATTCTTAAACAGGTGGGTTCGAAAAGAAAACCACCGCCAACAAAATGGTTAAAAGGGAAATGATTAAACTTCTACTAACACCGTAAATTCCTTATTAACTCGAAACATACTTATAAAATATAAATGCAGAAGACACTAAGTGCAAAAACTTAGTGTTGAGATACAGCCAATTTAGACATTTAAATAATTATTAAAAATAGTAAAACTATTTTAACGACTTTTAACTCCTACAGTAAGTTTACTGATATCTTGATAACTAGTTTATATCATGAAATAATTAACTGGAAGTTCTGAATGGCTGCAATAGTCCGTCAGAGATTTTTTGTGGGCTTATTGACTTTTGACTGCCAAAATGTCGACTGGGTCTATGTATTCTTTTGAAATAGTAATAATTATTTAATTGAACTCTTCTTTTTCTGCAGCCTCAGTTTTGGTTTCTTTTTATAAGTAAAAGTTATACATTCAGAACGTTAAAATATAAAAATATATTATTAGTTATAATTAAAATTTTTTTTTCTGGATTTAGTGACTTTTACCTGCCAAAAAGTAAACTGCGCATATGATATCTTTTAAATCATTAATAATTATTTAATTGAACTCATGTGTTTACAGCATCGAATTGATTTATTTTTTAAAGATAAAAATTGATAATATTAATAAATAAAAATTAATTATTGATTTTAATTTATGCTAACATTTCAGCCTATTACACTGCATTAGTTAATTACATTAAAGTTTTCTTTAATATCAAGTTACCTTATATGCCGAAAAGGAAAAGTGAGCTTCTATTAAGAAAAAAAAAACGGTTTTGAAAAGTATTACTAACACGCCGCCATCAGAAGCGAAACAATAATTGAAAAATGATCAAAATTACAAAACAAGTTCCCTCACTTCCGTCTCCCGAGAAGGGAAGGGGATCATCCAAGTCTATACCCCACCCCTCATTTCTGGTATTTTGTGTAACACAAAACTGCTCGAGACGAAATAACAGCGCATGCGTCCCGAACTGCAACCCTTCAGAAGAAAGAGACATTCCCCTGTGACGTAGTGAGTCATAAACAAGGAACGAAAGAGCTTCAAATCGTTCGATCAAACGAGACCAAATCGTTCGTTCGCGAACGACTTGAAAAGAACGGGTTAAAATGGTGAACGGAGGCTTTGAGTTAAATTCTCAACTGAACGGGTTTTCCCATCACTAGTGTTTATTTACCAACAACCAGCGATGATGTGTCGTTCACTTCGGAACGAATCCGCGGATCCTGCTCCTCAAAAGGAACGACCGGATCCGATTCCGACCAAAAGAAAGATTCCACGGATTCGTATTCATGAATAGGATTCGGATTTACTATTCCGCAGAATCATGATTCCGATTCGGATACATAATCTTAGAAGAGGATTTGTTTCGTTCTGGAATGAAGGATACATCATTGGTCTGCCACAATAATGCGAAAGCTGACGGAAGTGACGTAATGAATCTATATACTTCCGGGTTGGTATTTTGGCATGATATCTCAATTTCTTGGTTTTTGGCGATTTTTAAAATTAAAAAAATAAATCTATTGGTTGGTGAATTGGCAACTAAGACTTGTAGTTTCCGTACTTCATACAAGTAATTGTTTTTGGAAACCGTTGAGCTGTGGTACAAAACCGAAGATCCGTGTCTTTAAATTTTTGCTGAAGAAAAAAAAAGAGATAAAGAACTGGGAAGAGTATTTCTTCGCTAAAAAAATAAGTTTTGCTTCTGAAATTAATTGATGAATAAAAAATGTTTGTATTAATATTCGTTATTAGTAAACAAATGAAGAGAAAAACGCAGGACACTGATAATTTCAAATTGCGTGTATAATGTGACACATGGCGCTTAAATTATTTAACATTAGTACTCATTAACCTTTTGAAAGAATTCATTATATTTTAAGACATAATGAAAATTTGATTTATTCTAAAAATAGTATTCCTAAGTTAAATTCCCAAAAATTATTGCTAAATTTAAAAAATAATAATAATTATGTGATAGCTTATGAAAAAATTATACCAGATATTTCAATTACAAAGTTTTGAATAGTATTGTTAGGCTTTATTTCATAAACAACTATACTGATTGAATTTATAGACCATATGTAGTCATAAAAAGCTTTTTTTCATTAAATAGCAAAACTTGATCATTTCTTTAATTTTACAGCTAATATTAACATATAATTTCTCCAAAAAGAGGAATAATGTAAAATTAGTTTTCCTTTTTTGTATATTTGCCCCTTCAAGAAATGTAATATTTTACAAATCACATTTTGTTCCCTTCTTATTTTTCTGTAATTATGATTTTCCTTTTTTAACAATTAATACAAAATTAGATAATTAGTATCAGAAAAATTATTTTGCTATTTTAATTGGAGTAATGTAGAAATATGATTTCTTAACAAAAATGAAACAAAACTGACTCTGGTTTTTATTCTAATATTCATTAGAAGTTAAATTGAATCTAATATTCATTA